>JAOBAZ010267721.1:0-15084 GCA_026546875.1 Pteroeides caledonicum
GTTATACCATTCGTTCTCGTCGTATATGAGCTGATAGCCGACTCGGCTTCGCCTCGTCGGCTATGAGTTCATATACGACTCGAGCTCATGGTATAACTGTTAAATATACGAGGGAGGACACAGCTTTCAAAGGTACCAAGCTGAGTTGATCTGTTTACCCAGGCTTATTCAAATTGGCGAATTTCGGACTGTTTGCTGCTGTTGTACAAGGTCAAGGATATCATGCAAATGGACGGGTATTGTAATTTGCAATCTAGCTGTTCCTTTCAATTATCTTCACAACACTGTTTCAGACAATGAACAATATAATTTTAAAGTTACACCTGTTCCATTAGCAGGTGTGTATCTGCAAATATATATTTTAAAATCGAGAACAACGTGTTTATACGAACGCTTTCGGCTCAAAAGCTTTGTTACCACCTGTGATATTTTTTCGTTTGTAAGCAGAAAGTTATATATTGTCACTTCGCAAACACACTGCATCACCGGAGACAATTAGCTATTCAAAGTCGGCCCAGGGCAGATCTGTCTTATCACAGGTTTATCAGCGGCGGTCCTCCCAAAGCTGTTTATTAATACATAATGTTCAAAACAGCTGTCACTGATTTTTACAGATAGTCTGAGTTTATATTTTGCTTTAATTTTAGGTTGCCGAAGGCGTTTCTTGCCTTCACATACACGTTGGTTTGCGCATGTATATATCGTGTACCCTGCGATATTACAATTTTACGTAAAAAATGTTATTCTAGTTGCTTAATATAGAGGAAACGTCTTCTCAATTATAGGCGTTGTTTGGCTTTCTCACTGACCACTAGACACACTTTTGCTTCATATATATACATATATACTGTGTTGGATAAACAAAATATCTCTCAAAATATATTGTCAAGTTAAAGCCTAAGTCAAGTAATGGTTGAAATGTTGGACTTAATCGGCAGTGAAATATTGTTTCAGACCCCTAATTTCATGCTTTCCGGACTGCAAATGAGATTTAACAAGCACTTACTCCTCATGAATAATTTTGATAAATTATACTGATGAAAATTTAAAAGTTATTTTTATGATTTTCCTTGTTACTGCCAGTGAGGCGAAAAATATATTTTAGTAATTCTAACAAGTAAATTAAAACACTGAAGTATCGTCCTAAACTCATTTTTTTATTAGGAAAATGTTGGCTGCAAAAAGAGTCAAAGACGTAATCCAAATGCTGCAAACTTGTTGACATTATAAACTCCAGTATTACCCTTTTACAATATCTGTAAAGTAATTTATAAAGTAATGTAAAAAACGTCGTTAATTGTCAGTAAAAGTCGGCTTACTATTCTAGTGTACTATCAAATTACGGTATGGGGGCTTTGTTGTTGATTCATTCGGCCAATATTGCAAAGCAATCAAAATGACACCTGCGTATAGGGCCATTATTTCGCTCTACGTATTGTAGTTCAAATCTTGAGTTTAAACGACATAGGTTTATCATTTATCAATTTCGTTTTGCTGTTGTATAGTACACTTGAGAAATTTGCTGTGTCGGGAAACAAAGCGAATTTGATATCCTTGCATGTGAAAATTGAAAATTAACAGACAAAAAAAATACATGTGGGCAAATGGTAGCTTAAAGTAACATGCTATATATATAATATAGTAGTGAAAAATATGAAATTAACAAATGTCCTTTGATTAAAGTTTCACCATGCCCTTGTCAAGTCTGTATCATTTCAGCTTTGCTGTCCACAATCACGATTTCTTGATGAATTATTAATTTTTTTAATTTTTTGTGTTTTTTAAGGAAATTTTTTCTATAGCCATAACTTAAATTATGTCAAAATCCTTTGTCAAGATTCAATGATTTTCGAAATCTTGCACTGTGAGATGAACTTTAAATCCGCTATATGCTGAAAGATCATTCTTTATAAAATATTTCTAAAATGATTTAAAGCTGTGTTTTCTTTTGTTGTTTATATTGTGATGTGATATCGTATTTCCTTTGAGTCAAGTGTTATAATTACAATGGAAGAATAAACAAGGAATAAGTAATTGGTTTTCAAGGTTATCAAATCAGCTGATGTTGGCTTGTCGCCTAAAAAGCAGAAAAACAACAACAAGATGAAATGAAGATATTATATATATATAAGAATAGTTAAAACTAAGTTTGATAAAACCAAAACTTGACTCGATTTTATATTTAATTTCTTAAATGAAAACTTAAATGACAATATTCTCTGTTAAAGAAAGATTAGAGAAAGAACCTGGTTTAAAATGAATCATATTTGTGCTTAAAATAATGGCAGTGTCAATGATGTAAAACCTGGCGTTTCTGCAGATATTATGATGCATCATATCATGATGCATGATCGTTAACTGCATCTGCACAAAAAGATAACATTGAAAAAACAGAAACGGTACGCGTCTGGGTATTGAAGGTGAAATTCAACGAATTAATGGTTTTATAATAGAGTTTGAATGGTATATGCTAAAACAATTATTCACCTCAGTGTCGGTGAATAGGACGGATATCCGCCACTATTCACCTCGACTTCGTCTTCCTTGGTGAATAATTGTTAAATAAGTTAATATTGTGAGCTATTGTGGGTTTTCACACAGACGATATTCATGAGTAATTATAAATAAAATAGTCTAATATTCATAAAATATTAGACTATTTTTATTTTAATTACTTTGCCACGTTACTTGTAAAATATGTGTATTTACAATACTTGAGTCTTGACTCTAGTGTGGACAATGCGGCTACAGCTTTCATTAATTATAGCTACTAATATATAGACTGACTCTGGCGGATTAAACTAGAAACATTAAGACAATACTGGACACGACAAGTTACGACATTTGTTACAAGACAGACATATAGAAATATAGAATAAAACAAATACCGAACTGAAAAGATTCATCGTGAAAACTGGCGAGAAAAAAAGATTCGAGTGAGTAAATTCACTGAAGAGACAATTTAGAAACAGTAATATTTCGACTTTATTTCAAAGCCATCACCAGCCATCAGTCAGTCTGATGATGGCTTTGAAATAAAGTCGAAATATTACTGTTTCGAATTGTCTCTTGAATTTAACTCGAATCTTGAGTTTTCATGATGACTCTTTTCTTCGGCATTTGTTTTATTCTATATTTCGTGAAATTGTGGACGGGTCATGTTTTTTTTCTACAGACAGATAGATTTAATAAGTTTTTAAGTCGTAAGAACTGATTGGTGGTAGTAAAAGTGGGCAGTTTTAAATTGATTGAAGGTTACGGTCTTGTTGGTTACCTTCTGTGGTAGTGTATTCCATACTCCATAGCCAGGTCGATCAGTCTAAAAATGATTTTTGATATAGAGAAGTCTTGCAGCTTGTGGTACAAAACGAGCGAACGTTTGGTTTCAACAATCTGGTTTTTCTGCATTTTTTGTGGTTTGGATGACGTAGTTGGGTTTTTTATGAGATTAACTTTATGCAACAACATTGCCGATGTTTCATTGTTGTTATGCACCAACTTGGTTGATATTTCATTGTCGTTGTGTACGAATATGGCTGATGTTTCATGAACCGGCCACAATCAATCGTGCACCAAAATGCACCAATTCGTTAAAATTTAAAGTAAATCTGTTTTAAGAAATGTCCTTTCAAAATCTGGCCATTTATTTAACTTTTCAGTCCAGTTTTTTATCAACATTATTGTTGCACAATTAGAATTAATAGACCACTAATAGAACAATTAACACAATTAAGGCAGCAATACATGTTTATTTGGTTAGGAAAATAACTTTTTCAGAGGAACAATGACACAAATGACTGCCAAACTAGGAGATTTACTAAGACAATTTAGCCTTGTTGTTTATCATGGATGGCATAGCCAACACTCGGGTGCGTTTTGTTCAAAAACTCGTGATAGGCCTCGCTAATAAAAAATAAGTCATAGACAATGGTCATAGAAGTCGTGGATAACATTGCCCATCCATCCCACATGCCTTTGCGCACGAGAGGACCTGGGAGTTGAGTCCGTTCCGCAAGCGTTAACCGCAGCAAATCAAAAAGCCATTTACGTCAAAAGGATATTTACGAGTTGTTGTTTGCACAGTTCGGTGTTCATATACCTTGCGTTCGACTCATATTGCTTGCTATATATTGCACACAGCATTGACCCATGAGGTTGATATAGCAATACTGTAAACAACACGAAAACAATGGAACAATAGCAGACGGGGGGTGCTACAAAGAGGTTCATCATATTCAACTAATTCAAAGCAACCGTAAAATGGATATGAACACTTTGTGGTTTAGTGCTCAGTTTACAAACTAACTACGGGCTAATTTTAGAGAGCCAATGTAACGCGGATATTAATCTCGAAGTTTTTATTTCACGTTGTTAATAGTGACACTTTATTGAGCGAGCAATACCTCTCCCCCCTGGATGCCCTCAAGCGTGTCCAGATTCACGCTCAGATCTTATTTATTGTAGGCAGATAACCGGCTTAAATATAATATGTGTCAAAACAATGCACTTAAATTTAACAAAAATACATTTAAAATAATATATCTTTATCCTCGAAGAGTTGCCTAAATAAAATTTTTGTCTATGTTTTTATCAATATTATCATAAATAAGAAATTATGAATCTATATTATTGAGTCATATACACGTCCAGTTATTATATAATAAAATATTAAATTATATTTGTATACAATATATACCGGTGAACGGCATTACAAAACTCCAAGATATGGGTCAAATATAAGAAAAAGAAAAAAATTACCAGTCATTGTTGACTTGTTTCTCATTTATTTTTGCTTAAGTTACTTTACGTGTGTTTAGTTTAATTATTTTATATGTAAGAAAACTTATGAGAACACATTTAATTGTTTCCTTGCAATCGTATTTTAATAAAAGGTCTTTGTTGGTTTAATCGTTCTTCAGTTTTTTTGTCACTTTTAAATGTGACGTCATTTAAATACGTACGGGTTTCCACCCAAATCAAAGTGCAAAGTCGAATGCACGCAAGCTTGTTTCATTATTTCTATTACATTTTATTCTATTATTGGAGCGAGTGTTGCTTGTAGTCATCTGGATGTGACCTAAGTGGTGATTTCGTAGTTTGTGCCAAGTCATGTCGTGTGATACACCACGAGTTTTCCGCTTCCAGTTCATGCGCGGTATCAGACGTCATTGTGCATTGTTTTTCTAACACAATTCTGCAAAAAGAAAAACATTAGCATACGCGCAGCCTAGCACAGCAGTTTTTTACTGAACAGTTTATTTTCCATAGCTTGTATTTATTATCGAGAGTAAGTCCAGGCGAAACTTTGTAATCGAAATCAAAAGAAAACTCGATCGAGCTTTTGCTAATTTCGCAATAAAGCTGAGTAATTCCCGCTGGGTTTCGGCCACTTCCGCTCACGTCCAGTGTCATTTTACTTTGTCACCTTGCTTATAGCGTCCATTCTTTAGACAAAAGGAAGCAACTGCGAGAGCTAGTATTGTCTTGAGGTAGCGCAGAATCTGTATTGGGAACTATGAGGCCGACAAACCGTACAATAGAGGTGGATAAAGTCAACCTTTTGCCTGATAACGAAGCAAAAATGCACAAACCATTTAAACTCCGTAAGACATTCGGTAAGTCAGTATTAGAGTATAATATAAGTATAACGTTTATACTTTATTTGGCTAAAGCCCAGGTTTTGCCATTGCAATCTAATCCTCGCTTTGCTTCCTATCTGTTGTATAGTTGACAGACAAAGCGAAGCGTATGGTATACGAGAGAAGTTTCCAGCTAAAATCCCAGTAAGTACCCTAGTATTTGCATGTTTCAGAAAGGTGAAATTTCTCGAGCACAAGCGCAACGGAAAACGGCCAAAAATTAGAGCTTTAGCCTTTAGTTTATTAATATTTTTATTCTTTCAATTATTTTACATGTCTGTATCTCTGCCGCTTGTGCAATGTTTTCGTTGTCCCTAGTTAAATTCCGCCTTACGTTCCATGTTTCTTTTCGTATTTCTCAATACTTTTTGCATTCAAATTCATAATCATATTCGCCTGTCATCAGACATTGGTAATAGGTTACTATATAAGGTCAGGCTGTCGTTTATTAAAACATAATTTATGGGCACTAAAATTCTGCGAAATTCTTTGTTAGGTTATCGTAGAGAGATACCACAAAGAGAAAGACCTTCCTACGCTGGACAAAACGAAATTTTTGGTCCCAGATGAATTGACAATGAGCCAGTTTGTAACGATTATCAGGTAAGCGTAATAGATATGAAATAACTCGTGCTGAGGTATATTACATGATGTCATCATTTATTAACCAGTTAATGTTCTGATAATTATGTAAAGCAGTATTGCCTAACTGTATTGTCCAATGCTTGCTGACATGGCCACGATGGTGTAAACCACAAGAAATCTGACAATTTTGTGGTCAAAACATTGATCAGTGGCAGGATTGAGGTTGAATGTAAATACAACTTGTATCCCTCTAAATGTTATCACTATCAGTAGAGGTTTCATTAGTGTGAGCCATGCCATGGTATGTTTTAAGTTCAATCACAAAGAATAGGCTGCTATAAATACAGTCTAAACTGGTTTCCATGTGACAGCTATCATTGCTATGATCATGGACTACATTCAGATAGCTGGACACCAAATCCCTTGAAAATAGTTTAGATGTGCAAAATTTAAATATGAAATCACAGAAATATGTTCATTTACTTCAAATTCGAGTACCTGTTAGAATTTTGAAGAGCGAGGCAATTTTGCCCAATTTAAAGTGAATTGAAGTCCAATTTAGAGTGAATTGACAATGTTTACAGGGGATTAATAAGCATAAGGTGTAAAAGTGGCGGAGTGTTTTATAGTTGTACCATAATTGATTGTTATTATGTATTTTCACATTCAGGGAATAGTAATTAACACACAGCACAAAATACATAATAGATCCAGGCTTCCCCACATTGTCCAGCGTGATACTGTCAATGATATATGAAAACCAGGCTTTAATTCATGCACCACGGTGCCGACCAAAACTGCCACTTTGGCTAATTTTATTTTGGCTAATTTTGCTTGCTTTTAATTTTACTAACTGTGGGCAAAGGGTTAAAGAACTTGCTAGTGCATGTTTATTGGTAATTGCACAGGTAATTTTATTATCAGGTGCAAATAAATACTGTATGAAGACAAATAATGATAATAATAATAATAATATAAATAATAATGATAATAATATTAATAATAATAATAATAATAATAATAATAATAATAATAAATGTTTACATATTTCATCAGGATAAGCTTGAAGCCTGTTATCAAGGAGTGCCCTGGGCATTGTAATTAATTAATATTTACATTTCATAATAGGTAACTTTTTCACAGGTAACATTGCACAGGTTATTAATGATATTGCTTTGAGTTATTTCAATGCAAATAAATATCCAAGCAATAATAATAATAGTAATAATAATAATAATAATAGTAATAACAATAATAATAATAATAATATAAATAATAACATTTATAATAATAATAATAATAATAATAAATATATATTTAACCAGGTTAAGCTTGAAACCTGTTATCAAGGAGTGCTCTGGGCACTCCTTGATATTCAAACCAATATAGATCGCGCCGTTTGTCCATTAGCACGCGAGAGACAAGCGCATATATATTAATATAAATAATTAATATTCATATTTCATAATGCACAAATTTCATCTGAGTTAACCCATGTGCCCCATAACCAAATGCAAACAACCACTTGACAAATTTTACTCTGGCTAATCTAGATGATTTTACTTACTCAGGGGAAACCCTTCCACCACAATAGGTTAATACCTGATTATTATACTGCTGAAGGGCAGTATATTGTTGTCGTCTTGTTAGCTATTAGCTTGTAACCAATCAGCGTATGGCATGGTCCAACGTTCCTATTTACTTCCAATAATCCACGAGAGCTGTTGACCTTTACCTCGTGCTTGGCCATTGACAATCTTATATTAAGCTATAAAATATTAAGCTATATTTTTTTACTAGCAAAAGGTATTTCTTATTCTTGGTAATTTGCTCATAGTGCTTTCTTGGCATTTGTGCTTGTGTAAGTATTAACAGACTATAGAGCATAAAGCTTTGAGCATTTAATAAAGACCACTAGTCGATTTGTTGTAATTTGCAATAGCTATTTTCAATAGCTAAAGTTTAGTATGCTTTAGCACACTGAGATATAGTTTGGCAGTATATTGTACTGGTATCATATTTATTTTTTTCCTTGTCAAGGGAAACCCCCTACTAACAATAAGTAAATAACAAAACACAATGTGACTAAAATAATCATAAACAACTGATACCAGAACTAAATTCTCTTTGCAGTAGAATTGCTGGGATAATTACACAGTGCAATCTGCCAGTAAATATTTAGTTAGGCTCTTAATAAAAATACTTAAAGGAGAATGTGTAGAGCGGAGGTTTAGAAACCTAAAAGTGTGAGTTCGATTCTCACTCAAGGCAACAATTTTTCATTGTCTCAATAGCTGTGTTAGACAAATATTGAATAATATTTCTATGTCTCTGAGGATGATTCTTTAATAGAATAGACCGATAGGAATGGAAGAGTTTTTTAATCCTTTTCACTTTTTTCTTATTTTGTTATTCTATTGTCTATTCTAATCATATGTACATGTTACAGCTTGTACCAGCATTGTTTCTTGTCTTGCTTTCCCAACATTGTTGCTTTCTTGCAGTAATTAACATCTTATTCTCAATTAATTGTTCAAGCCAATGATGGCAGACCCACAAATCCAGCTAAAAGCAGCCACATAATGGGTTTTAATAACTCTGTTTTATTAGTAACTCTTGTTTTATTCTCATTGAGTGCTGGACTATTGTTTGAACACAACAAGTGTTCAGCAGAAAGTTTTTGCTTTTTCCCTAAATCCAAAAATGCTCTGGGTTAGTAGCTGGTATATAAACTACCAAGGAATAAAATACCAAGAAATAATTATTTGTTGTTTTCCCTTTCAATTCAATATTATCTAATCTACATATCATTTATTATCATTGTTCCAGTTTCCCTTTTGATAACTTTTTAAACATTTTTGCTTGCCTAATCATAACTTATTGTCATGTACAAGTAGATAACATGCTGGGCTATTGTTTGAACACATGAACAATAGCTCTTAATTTAGTTTATTACAAAGCCAGTACAAATAAAATAGCATGTATAGGCACAACACAGATTTCTCAAAGCTATTTAATACATTCCAGACTGTTACAAGCTCATTATTAATCTAAAAGAGCTTTGAATTACTTAACTTCAAAAAGCTTAGGTGGCTAAGGTAATAAAGTTTTGAATAGTTGCTATGTAAACACCTTATTACTATATGTTGTGCCTGTCCGTTTTGTTCACTAAGGGGAAGTCCCTAAAGGCAATATGAAATTAAGAAAATTTTACATATGACTTGTAGATAATTATCATTTGTGGATGTACACCATGGTCCTTACAAACACTTAAATACAATGTCTAATTATAATGCATTCATGTTTTATTTTTAACCTTTGGCTCTTGCTCAAATTTTAGCCACTATTGAAATGCCCTGTGGCTTACTCGCAGGTTTTCAATTTGGTGGCAATATCCTGATTTCTGTAACTGAGCTTACTCTGAAAGTTATTTTGAGAGGTTTTGTTTTTATTGGTTATTTTCACTGCTTAAAATATACTGTACGGAATGTATACCCCCAAAATATTTTTGTAATACCCCTCTAGATGTTTGGCATTCCCAAAAAATTATTTTGTCTCCCTTAATTAATATATAATACAGTACTAACCTATTATTAAAGAAACTATGGGGGAAAATTTAATACCAATCAACTGTGCATGCCAATAACATTTTATATTCATAAAATTCCTATTGTATTATGTCATACCCTAAACCACATGTCATATTTTTGTTCTATCTCGTAATTAATTTCTACTATGAAAATGATATTGTGTGATGATATAGAAAAGTAGCTAAAATGTTTACTTATTACCACTGATCCTTGTGTGAAAAATGAAAATTGTGAAAATTCCCAGTAAACTGGTCAATTAAACCCAAGGGTTTAATTACTGGGCCTTCTGTCTTGACAAGTAAAATTGCCTGGCATTAGACAAAATAAAACACCAAAAAGGCCAGTTTTGGTTACTTTGGTAGTTAATACATCATGTCTAGTAAAGTATCATCTTCAGTTTATCTTGTCAAAGTAAATGGATGTTTGTGTGGCTGTCTGATTGCTTGTGGCATTTAATAATTTGATTATAATGGTTCTCCTTATGAAACTCTTAATGTATGTACCGGTCATATTGTTTTTCATTTTTACTGTGCCTACAGTGCCCTCAATTAACATAAAAGAATCATAAAGTTGACATTTCAATTTGGCAAGTGAAAGTGCACTTTTATTAAATATAAATACCAAAAATAACATTTGTGGTGTCAAAAAGCTCCCAAATGATAATATTAACATTCAATAAGTCATGCATAGAGTGTTGAAACATACTTTCTTTGCTTTTGCATTTTAGCCTTAGAAAAGCTTACGGTACATACAGTCAAACTATTTTCATTGTCAAAGTTTTTTTTGTACTGTAGAAACATTTCTATATTAGTAATACAGGTAGAGTATCAAAAATGTACCTTAATTGTACTTTTCTAATTAGAACATTAACAAGTTGCCAGTTTTGTCTAAAACCTGGAATTTATTTCTTCTCAGATTAGAACTCAGTCATGCCAACACTCATATTACTTATTATATTAGCTCACAACTTTTGCCAGGGTTTATGATTAAACTTTTTTTCACCTTCCAGTAATAGAGTATGTGTACTAGTGTAAGTTGCATATTGTTAGTTCTTACCATTCACCCATATAAAAGAGATAACTTAAAAAAAAGCTAGAAAATACACTAAAAGATATATAATTGTAGTTTAAGACTGTTCATATAATGTAGCAGATGGGGAGGGGTGGGAAAAAATGGGTTCGTCATGGGATTTTTTTTGAAGGTATGTTGGGGAAAAAATTACATGTAATCAAGAGGGCAGTAACTTAACTTTTTGAGACAATTTGCAAACTGGACTGATCATTATATTTCATCAAAATAATCTCATTTTTCAAGAATTATCAGAACACCTAATCCATGCACCACAGGATGGCTGTAACCCTAGCAACATATAACAACATAGCTCTTCCACTAGGCTGAATAATTATTCAATTTAGCAGTACTGTATGTGCACTGCAGTAGAACTTACATAAGCATGAAACAGAGGAGGGGGAGTAAAAATCCTGCTTGTTTATGTACTGTACTGTAGTGTAGTGCTGGTACTGATCAACTACAGTGATCCAAAAATTTGTGGTTGAGACACATACAAACAAAGACTTAACAAACAAACTTCCATTGAATTTCAAGTTGAACTTGAATCACTCAAATTGCAAAATAAAGTTCATCTCTAATTTTTCCATTCTGAAATTCTACAAAATTTTATAAAATATTGTGTATTCGAAATTCACATTAAAAGTGAATAGGAAATGTGTCCTAGAGGGATGGAAGATATTTTTTTGATATGCATGTATGGAGGGGTTGCATGATTTGGTTTAGATTAATTTCAGGTTACTAGTCATATCTTCACTATATTTAACCCTTTTCTGCTGGTAGGGGTCGCGTATTACCCCAGTCAGTACAATGCATAAACAATATGACAAAAGCAAAAACAAAAGCAAGGACAAAGAGATAACAATGAACAAAAGAAAATAAAAATTAGGCCTCTAAGGGTTAAAGGCATGTCTCAAAAATGTTAACAAATGTGGACCACACTCCAGTTCTGAGGCTTTTCTCAGTTGAAAATATCAAACTCACAGGCTTTAATGCAGTTTACATCAACAGTAAATCATTTAGAGACTGGTCTTTGTAGTAAAAACTGTTTATTTAATGAAATACAAAAATAATGATCATATCTACTAGACAATTGACCAACCAAAAGGCATTATTTACTACTGTAGTAAAATTATATTAATGCTTAATATCCACAATTACCGTGCATGTGGTCATCTTTCATTTTTTACCCTAGGAATCGCATGAACTTGCAGTCAAACCAAGCATTTTACTTGATTGTCAATAACAAAAGTTTTGCAAGTTTATCAACAACCATGCTGGAACTCTTCCGAGAAGAAAAGGATGAAGATGGCTTTCTCTACATGGTTTATGCCTCTCAGGAAATGTTTGGGTAATTTATGCCAAAGATAACTTGGTATATACTTATTGGTTAGAACCTGGCTGGGAAACTTAGGATGAGATTAGAGTCTGGACTTCGGTTAACCAAATAATTTATTACCAGAAGTCATTTTTGCGGGAATGTTCTAGTTGCAGAGGTGGTGGCTAAGGCTCTCACCTGTTTACACATGGCACATTATCAGGGAACTAACAAAGTGGTGTGTTGTTATTACTAATAATTATTTATTTGAATAGGATTATTCAGTTTCTATGGGTACCATTCAAATCAGCTATTGCATATAGTTGATTATTTTGACATTTTACACGTCCACATCAAAAAGACATAATTTAAAACCCTGAATACACAATAAATGGATAGAGAAATAAACACACTAGTGTATTAGATATAGAATCTGAGTTTAGGGATTATAGTCATTAAAGTTATAGGTCGCAAACTCTGTGTTTTGTAACTTTACTTGTATAATTACTGCATAATTGAATAATTGAATTATTGACTTAGCCTGTTGACCTGCAACTTTTCAAAATGAACTGGTTTCTCGACTGCCACCACAGAAAATTACTGCTCTCAGCTTCATAATTGCTTGAAGGCTGCCTTAAAGGAGATGGTTTGGTTAAGAAATTGCTCTGCATTAATGTCTTGAGTAATGGCGACTGTGCACATGATTCGTTTGCGTTTGGGGAGTAGCTGATACAATTTTCATCAATTTTGAACATTCCCCGTCTTAGTGGCTACACGACATGACTCGTTATAACATTCAAAAGCTATTTGATAAACCGGTTGCAATAGCAACTACTTGTTACATAAATATTACGTGCGGTTATTACGTTGTTTGATCTTTCATATAAAATGACTATTTGATACATTTTGAAAATGGAACAGTTAACTAATATTTCCTGTCGCGTTTGTTACATTTATTGTCGCATATTGCGACTATTTGAAACATTTTGAGACTAATTGTTACATTGCTTGTTACATCACGAAACCGATTGCTACATTTTATTCTGTAGCAAAACTGAGTGCTACTTCGTATTACTCAACTCGTGTATCAAAAGTAGGAAAGTGTAGAAAGTAGAAACATTGCAAACGCCTGTTGTTAAACAGACCAAATATAAAAAAAATCGGGACCGCAATCTTTTGAAGGATTTTCATTATTTCCATGTGTTATAAGCTATGGACGTCCCATGGGAATTTTGAAATACTATTGAAAGACTTACGAAGTAATATTGCTGAAAATTGTCAATCAACGCAGTTGCAACTTTTGTTATCATCTGTTGAACATTTCTGTGACACACCTGGCTTCTATCTTTCAATAGATACAGTTGCAAGTTTTCAAGGAAAACTACCGATTAGTTCAATACAAAGTTGTTTTTCCGTTTATCCTTAGGGCTTCTGTAAGGCATTGTGCTACCATAAAGTGCCATTAGGCGCGAAGGACTTTTGTGAGAGCGCAATTTTTTTGCCAAATCGGCAGCAGGCAAGGTCAGAAATTCTCGCACACCAGATTGGAGATATTTGTCGCCTATATGCCAATCATGTGGACATCTTACCCGTTAGACACACAAACATACAAAACAAACCAATAGCTTTTTGTCAAGGAAGTCTAAACTTAACGAGACAGTTTGAATGGCTTCATTGAAAACGTGTACATATTTTCACACAAATTTCATCACTTTTTAATATCAGTACCTGAAAGTAAGCGACTAAAATTGACGTGCGACATGATTCGATGAAATGGAAGAGCTGGTTATAGTTAGGCGCTACAGCTGTCACACCCCCCGTTGGCCGTCACACTTAATTAATTATTTCCAAGTTTGAAACACATTAGCTATTCGGTAGCACATTAAATGCGTTCAGGTTGTGTGGCAAGTAAGCCACTTGACATTTGACGAATAGGCAAGCCGAAAGCGGGAGTCTCGAACAGCGAGGAGACTACAACGGGCTGTACCGCGATTTATGGATCGAAACCTGTACAAGAAGATGATCACTATTCATGGTGCCATGGTATTTTTTATTGGTGTGCTAAAAGTTGTCTCGCAGCAAGTGGACGATGGGAATTATATCGTTCCAATAGCAACGTTGGATCTCGGCCATCATCCCAACAAGTCGGCGGGTAAGCTGTGTTTTCAGTAGGAAATAGCTTTTATGATAACTAATTGATCTTATTTCCAGGCTATCGCTATCCGTTCTTCTGTAATCGTTGATACGTTTGGGAATCTATACTACATTGTACATAGCCACAATGAGCCCACTGAGATTACATTGCTTGGTTCTGTTAGAGACCTGAATGTTTTGATTGCTCCTACTTTCTTCTTTCGACACTGTTTTTTCTTAGCTTATTACCGACGAACAATGCGTTTAACATCTCTTTCTTTCTGATACGCTATTTAGGACTTGGCTAACACTGTTTGTTTTTAGCGACACAAAGGCATTGTACCGACTGTGGTATAGCTATTAACTACCATTCTACGGTATCTATACAGCTTACAAGTTCCTAGTGCTGCGAAAGCCTCTTGCCGATAGAATACGATAGCCTGTTGCAATTCGAAGCAACAAAAAAGATGTCCTTATAGATTTATATCGTGATAACAGTTCGAATAAAATTGCGTGTCCTTTATTGATTTTTCTCATCAATACGAATAATTTGGCGTGTTGGTGCTAATTGTTTTCTTTATCGGTCGAAAAAGTCGACCAAGTCTCTAAACCGTCCACCTTTCTCTTGCTGTTTAACTGTTTGGTCAGCGTTTAATAACCGAAGAAAAGAAATAATACAGCTCTTGACTGTTGCGAAGAATTATTGAATTAGTCTGTAAACGTTGTTGGAAGCTGACTGTGTATAAATATA
>JAOBAZ010267832.1:0-15072 GCA_026546875.1 Pteroeides caledonicum
AAATATTTGCTCTGCGACAATTCGACATTGAGCACTCTTTTATCTACTACAAACAACATTTACGTGGATTATATATATATATATATATATTTATATATAGGAAATATAAAATTTTTCCGTGTTTATATACTCTGATATAAACACGGGGGATGTTGCAAGACTTTCGAAAAGCGTGATAAAAACACGGGCCGTAGGTGAGTGTTTTTTAACTTTTCGAAAGTCGAGCAACATCCCAAGTGCAAGAATAAGAGTATCATGCACGAAAAAATCCATACGGTATTTGTTTTATAACATAACTATTTTAAGAAGCAGAAAAACAGCAGGAGTTTATATCAGAGTATCTAAACACAGGGAAAACCATTTTATATTTCTTTTATAAAATAGCAGGCTTTAAATATTTAAATTTCAAAAAATTATGCCACAGTGAAAAAAGCGCGCGAAAAAACGTGTTTATATACTCTTAGATAAACACACTAACTGACCAATCAGCGCTCGCGCAGTACTTCATTTATTTTATATATATATATATATATATATATATATAAATAAAAACCTCAATATTTACCTGAACGTCTGTCTCGAGTTTTATTTTTACCATATTATATTCTTCAGCATCTTGAACACGTAAGCTGTCTAATTGAGCCTCATAATCTTCAACACGTTTGCGTCTGAGCTCCAGAAAGTCTATCTGAACAGAAAAATTACAAACACAATGTTAAGTACAATACTAAAGGGGAAATATGACCAAAAAACCCCTGAAATTTGCAGAATTGGCCAAGTTTCAACATTTACATATTCTTAAAACTGAAAATCTTACTCAAAACGTTATCGGAAATTCTCGTAATAAAAATGCATTTGGCTTCAGTCAAATTGTGACGGCTGCATTCTTGACATTGTAGAAAAACCAACACATCGGAAACGAGTTTCAATTCAACTTCTCAATAAAACTTATAAACATTATAAGATGACATGCACAAACATATTTTTGGTTACTTAATTGAGATTTAAAAAGCTACTGTCTCAAAAACCAAAACAAAGTTCGCCAAAGGAAACTTCGTCATATTATATACTTTTTGACGTTCTTGATTTGACCATTCTTGTGAGTATTGTACATCATTTATAACCGTTTTTATGTCTATACAGTAAAATACGACAATACGAAATAAATACCCGGTAGTAGTAATAGTAGGTATATAATAATACAATAATTAAAAACCTCCTTGTCTTTTCTCTGATGCATAAGCGACTGCCATTTTTTTCTGTTGTTCTCAATGAGCTCAGAGCGCTCAGATATAAATGCTTTCTACAAACAACACAGAATAAGTTTACGACCTAAGTAGAACATCTTGAGGAAAGTTATTGAGAAGTGAATGATAGAGTATAGATAATATTTTAAAACATTTACTTCAATTTGTAACAGTTCTTCTGTGTAAGCTTTTGTTAAAGTTTTTATTTGTTCTTCCATTCGTTCAATCATAAGATCAACATCTTCAGCTTGCTTTTTTAAATCTTTCACATAATGATCATCAAGGCTTTTTAATTCCTAAAAAATGACCGAACAGCAAGGACTACTAAGATTTCACAATTGATGTGCCGTTTGAATGAGATCACATTAATTTAACATGTGAGTCATTTATTTCACATGTGATCACTTTCATTTCACACGTGACTATCTCTTTTTTACATGTGACGACATTTATTTCACATGTGATCACTTTCATTTCACACGTGACCATGTTTGTTCACATGTGACCACATTTATTTCACATGTGATCACTTTCATTTTACATGTGACCACATTTGTTTCACATGTGATCACTTTCATTTTACATGTGACCACATTTATTTCACATGTGATCACTTTCATTTCACACATGACCATCTCTTTTTACATGTGACCACATTTATTTCACATGTGATCACTTTCATTTCACATGTGACCATGTTTGTTTACATGTGATCACAATAATTTCACATGTAAAATAAATGTGACCACATGTGAAAAAAAGCAAAGCCACATGTGAAATAAATTTAACTGCATTAATTGTACCTTAAACGAAGCAAAAGTTATTATTCTGTTTTTATGGCCATAATCACTCACTTAACATATCTTACTCTGTCTAATCCCAGATGATTTGACTTGTATGGGAAAACCTCCTGCCATCAATGGGTTAAGAAATGCGTTTACTAAGGCTATTCAAGTTATGCAACATGGGACCTCTGTAACCAGCCAGACAATATTACTTGTCAGGGGAAATACACAGGTATTCCTAAATGAAGTGCAATATCACAAAAACAAACCTGTTGAAACTCATTGATTAGTTTATTCTTTTCATCGACCATTGAACCACAAGCACTTTTTTGTTCCATTAACATCTGCAAATTAGAAATAGTTAATTAAATACAATATGTCATACAGTCTACTGTAATAATTGAAATGCTAAGCAACAACAGTCCCTTACTAAATGTAAATCTTGTGGAATCTCTCTTGACAATGCATGTGACCATTTTTTGGTGATCTAAAATAAGACAAGATAATAACTGCATGGTACCTATAGTTGAGCAGTGTGGGGTAAATTAAGAGATATGGAATATATAAAATATGTGTATCCACATTGGAAATAATCCCACAGCCATTGCCAGTGGCTCACAGACCAATGACAATGACTGATCTGCTCTTCTCACCACTGAGAAATCACCATATTTGGCCCAACCTTGTCCAATAATTGGTAATTATCAACTGCATGTCTAACATGCTAGACAATTAGTCAATCTCATCATTTTATTATTAAGTTAAGGAGAGAATCATTGGTACTAACCATGGGAGAATTGTTTGCTTAAAAAATTTATTGTACCTGCTCAAATTTTTCAACAGCTGCCTTTGACTCAGCTTCTAGTTTTTCTACTCTGTAATGTGCATATCAAGAAAACATGTTCAGATTTTTGTTATTGATCTATCTTAAAAGACAGACAGACAGACAGACAGACAGACAAACAGATATAATTAGTTCTTTAACAAAATTACAGTAGGCTCACCTTTGTCTTTTGTTTTCATCTTCTTGAACTCTTCTGCTATTTTCACGAGCATCACCAGCAACTTGAACATTTGTCACTAACTCTTCACCATCAGATTTTAGTTTGAGAAGACGCTAAATACAAAAGTTAAAGAAGATTATAACATTGATTAGATAAGCATTAATTAAGATTGCTTTATATACTTTTGAAAAAAATGTAAAACACAAGTTTAAAACCAAAATATTGTACTGTCATTATATACTCTTTCAGGCAAATAAAAGTGATGTCCATGGATTTACTGTAGAAACGTCTTGTTAGTTGGATGCCTATGGTCTGTCAATTTTTCTTAAACCACAAAAAGCTAGCTTAACCGTGTTTTTTTCAAAATTGTACTGTTAAATACAAAATAAATAAGGATAGTTGTAAAAATAATATGGTAGTCTGCCACCATTTTGAATCTTTTATTTCTCTAAAAGTGAAAAGTATTTAATATGTGTAATGTTTTGTGTATTAGGGGAATCTGGTTTTAGAAAGTTTCATAAGAGAGTAGAAAATGAGAAGGAAAGTGTATGAAAGGAAGTAGATGAAAAATGTTCCACTCCACCCAAGTTATAGTTAAGGGTCAAATATACATTTCTGCCAAAAAGACATCAATATGACGTCTCTACAAAAACTCCCTTCCCCCCTACCAAAAACGTCAGGCCCCAATAAAGGCTAATTTGCATGGCAAAAGTCGAATGATAATGCTTATCATAACTACAAAATTTTATTTTCCAAATTTATGTTGATTATTATTCTTTCTGGTCATAATATCACTACCTTGCTGACAAATAGTTTACTCTATACGGTGATAAAAGCATATACAGTTTATTTTGAAAAAAAAAGACGTCAGGCCTATAAACCCCCTCCCCCCAAACATCATATTGACGTCTTTCTGGCAGAAATGTATATTTGACCTTTCCCTAAGTTGGATTAATGGCTAATTGTATGATTGTTCTTTCTTGTTGTTTAATTAATATGCATGAGAATCCATGAGTTATCATTGTCTGATGATACTTTCACAAGTACATCATTGAAAAAAATTGTTAATAATCTACTGTATTCATTCCAATAAAATATTGGTGGCTGTATAAAATAATATATTTAATATACTTGTACTGTACTGTAATTCCAAATGACCAAATTTAATATAACATTTTATAAAGTATAAACTGTCACTACTGAATACCTGTCGACTGTCTTCAATTTGTTTTCTGCTCTTACTAGCATCCTTCACGGAGTCGTTTGCCTTTTTTGAGACAGCCTCATCACCGTTAGCTTCTCTAAATAAACCATCAACAATTTGTTCATCACAACTGGATTTGCTGGCGAACAATATCAATCATGCTTACTTTAAAAATATTACAGACCTTTTTGCAGCCTCTATTCGTCGCTGAATTCGTAATCTTCTTGCCGCTATTCTCTCTTCGGGATCAGCAGAATCAACAGATGGACCCAAGTCTTCATCTTCTTCGCCTTGTCCACTCATATTTTATAATTTTTTATAGTATAAACGATTTCTAAGCGCTGGACATTTTCGAGGCACCTTTCCAGAGCCTTTTTGTTGCTACGAGCAACTGTGGGCTAGTTGCGTAGCAACGTCTATACCTTTCCTAGGACTAATATGCGTTGACAGCTGCGCGACCGGTATTACAAGCTGCAATATTAATTTTGTAAAATTAGCCTCTTTCCGTTTTTCGTAAAAATTGTGGGTATAAAAAAGATAAGAAAGTGATAACTACAGTGGCCAAAAGCTGTCATTTGGTGAACGGTTATGACATTTCCTTCTAAACAGGCTTTCAAATCTTCTTTAAATCAACGCTAATATTTTTATCAAGTTATTGTTGAGAGGATTGCTCTGGATATTGTCGATGTAATGGATATAATGTGTGATGTTACGTTTTGCTTTTAATTTTTATATCATACAGAAATATCATAGCCGCCGCACCCGAGGAATAGGGCTATAGTTAGTTTTTGCAGGTGGTCCCATAGCAACCAATTGTATACAATTCTGCGCAGTATCATGTCAGCGGATATTAAATAACAGTAGCGTTTTTTATGATAAACAAATCTTTAAAAAACAACGAAATTAGTTGTTATATTTTGTATATTATTAACACTTTACATTACAGAAAGTTATTATGGAAGACTCGTTGGAAGGTAGATGAATTTGAACATATTTTCAATGTTTTACCTGACTTTAGTGTGCGTGTCTTGATATTCGTTTCATATTTGTGTTTCCTTCTAGCGTTTTACGACGACGTCGACGAAGTTCCACAACGTGTCCCATGTCCCGTTTGTCAAAGAAAGTTTAATGAGGATGTTCTGGTAAGAAATTAACTTGTAATTAATCTTATAAATAGAGATTGACCGTTGTAATACAGATCACCATACAACTTTAATTGTTAAAATACTTATATCAATATTGTCATCCTTCCTCTAGTCTTTGCTATTTATTTCGTTAAACATTGCACGGCGTCCATTTAATATAGTTTAACCAACATTCACCTAGTTTATTTAGCAGCATGTGCAGTACCATTAAATAATTAATTCCCGCACCCCCCGCCCCGCTGAGGATCCTTGCTTTTCATTAACGGTATATGCCTGAAGAATTACTGTCTCAACAATCTTCCTAGTGAAAAGACAAATAATCGTCCTAGTAATTCCTTGAGACTAAGGAATTTACTGAACCCCCATGGCCCTAAGCTGAATCCCAAGATCCTTAATAAGGGGTGTAAATGTTAAATCTTTGTGATACACTACAAAATATATTAGTATGTTAAAAAAAAATATGCAAAGCATTTCTGATTTTGTTTCTCAAAATTTTTTAGACACGGCATGTTGGCATATGTGAGAAGTCTATGAAAAAACGACGTAAACCATTTAATTCTCAAAAACAGCGTTGGATGGGATCTGGTGTCCAAGTTGGGACAATAAAAAAGAACAGTGAACCGTCAAAGTTACCTGCAGCTAAAAAGGTACAATATCCATTATACTGATAGTACTGTTTATAATGATAAATAATATTGGTTCAAAATAATTTCTTCTGTACTGATCACAGTGACAACTGGTCAAGTTGGAGCAGAATTAGGAAACCTCCCATCCCTGACTTGACTTTCAGTGTTGTTTGCTAGAAAGTTTCATTACCGGTAAGATTCAGGTGATACTGTATATATGATTTATATATACAGTATCATCTCATTCTGTTAAACTGAATATATATATATATATATCTGTTCATCAAATTGATGACCTATATATATAGCTCTGTTATAGTTGTTTTTGTCATATTATTTATGCATTTTTATACCAACAATCTATATTTAAAATAATTTCAGGGGTCAAAAAAGTTTAAATCAAAGGGGGAGGGCATAAAAAGTTTTTGTTTAGCTAATCAGGGAGGTCAGACAAGTTTTCAACCTCTATTTTCCACATTTGCCCATCTCCCCTGCTATCTCTATAAACAATAACCACCTCCCTATTTTATTAGATAAATGCAAAGTGCGTCACTTTCACTGTAATTTAGATTAAACTGCCCCAAACTATATTTATATATTTTTTGTAGTTTAGTCAAGTTGTTTACTGTAAGACAATTGGGACATAATAGAATGTATGGTAAATGGTTAACCCATGCACCATGCTGCTGACTGCCAACAGATTTTACTCTGGCTCATGTCAGACAATTTATTTGCCCAGGCAAACTCTCCTTCTGGGAATAGTTAATAAGCAAGTGCCCCAAGACTATTTCTTTAACCCATGCGCCATGGTGCCAGCGGCAAACTGCCACTTAATATGCTTTACTCTGGCTAAATGCCAGATGATTTAGATAAAAAACTCCACTGGCAATAGGTAATGTATTTGTTTGCATTCCAGAGTAACTGGAGAGATAAACATGAGGTATTTTTGGCTTCAATACGAGCAGCTCGTGGTGTCAGTTCAGAGAAAGATAAATTACATGACAATGCTCAACCCACAAAAATTTTAAATCCTGATTACATACAGTGCCCACACTGTGAAAGGAGATTTAATGAACATTCTGCTACTAGACACATTGAATTTTGCAAAGAACAAAAAAGTCGTATAGCTTCAAAGAAAGCTGGTGCACAAGACTTGACAAGATTAGCAAAACGGACACAGGTGAGTAAATATCCATAAAATAAATTAGTATTAATTTCCATTATATTATTATTATAATGTCAGATTCCAAAATGTACCGTAATAGAGGATGGCACCATGCAAGTTAATAGGTTAATTTAATAAGCTAATAAAAATTATAATTGTAATAATTTGCATAATTAAGCTTACCCGTACTTTACTTTACTTTACAAATCTTCATATATATTACAAGTTATATATTTATGTAGTACAAACCACCTTTGCCTGGCAAAAAAAAATCTGTTGATTCACCAACTTCAGCTAATTCACCACAACGTCGTATATCATCGTCAAATTATGGCAATAGTAATTATGTACCATCATCTGCTGAAAAAGGTTTGTTGATTTTGACATGACTATTAGTTATTGAGGTTTGATATAATAATTGAAATGTGAATTATAATGGCCAAGTGTATGAAAATGCCAAGAAAGGCTTTATACAGTGACACACTCGTGGGCACACTGCCTGGTACCTGTGCAGGTCCATACAGACAACCAATGAGTTTCACATGTTTAACCATTTTTTTACAGTGTGGTTAGTTCGCAATAATCGCAAAACAATTTTGCGAAGAAATTAGCGTCAGGTTGATAATGACGTCAATTTTATGTCGGGTTCGTGATGACGTCATTTTAATGACGTCATTATTAGCTATATAAAGTTATATAAAGTACGTAAGATGAATAATATAGCCCAGCAAGCCATGCGAAATAAAGACATTTTCAACGATTAAGCATGGTGTAAAAACATTTTAATGAAATAATCACTAACGTTTTGTCGCAACGTCCAACAAACTTTAGTTATTATTTCATTGAAATGTTTTTATACCATGCTTAATTGTTGAAAATGGCTTTATTTCGCGTGGCTTGCTGGGCTATATTATTCATCTTACGCATTAGATTCCCGCTTGGTCAATCAATTGCTAATATATAAAGTACGTTATATAAAGCACCAGTTACATGCAGTACTTCTACAAAAAATTTGCGTGCAACTTTCACTGTGGGGGAGGGTGTCGTCAAATAAACCAAACAAAGAACTTTTCCAAGGAAGGACAATAATATTTAACCCCTCCCCTCCTAGGGGCAAGCAATTGGATGGAAATTTCCTTCAAAAGTGGAAGCCCTGGTCACATGTATATAAAGTACGTACCGAGCCCTCTGGGTTAACGTTTCAGACAGACAGAGCAACCAATACCGCTCATTCTGTGAGACTCTTTTGCATATCATTGTTTGTGTTATAAGTGAAGAAGTAACGCATACCAGCTTTTCACAAATACCAATACCGCTGTTAGAGCATTGCACGAACCCGCTTTAAGTTCAAGGTAACTTAATCACACTGTCACAATATGTTATTTGTCTTTTTTCCTTTGTAAAAAAGCTTCTAATACGCATCTTGGTAATATATATTTTGTTCAGTTCTTCTTATTTTTGCATTTACCATTTCTTTAAACCAGCTACAGAGAAACTAAAAAAGCAATCAGCCTTACGAAGAACGCAAAGTAATGACGTCCCTGATACTCGAAAAGAACAAACCGTGTCAAAGCGTCGTTCCAGTAGTTTAATTGGTAAGGAGAAAGTATTTTTAATTACTCTTTCTTTACTGTACCGCCTGCAAGTTCCGTCTTCTTATGTTAACGCCAGAAGATTTTACTTCTTAAGAGCTCCAGGAAGAAAAGAGTTAATTAATCTGCCTACCTTTTAGGTCCTTCCCTACTGTGCCACCTGCAACCCCCTTAAGTATTTTACTCAGACTGTCAAATACCAAAGACTTTCCTTGCAAGTGAAGAGTCCCTGGAGCGAAAGAGTTAATATGTGTACGCTTACGTTGATTTGTCTATGCCGTGCTCCAGTCGCCCTAGAATTCTGCGACAGGAGTTGATGCTTTTTGCTGTTGCAGCGAAAGAGCTACGATACTCGATCCAGACTTTCTTTAGCTTCTGGTAGTGCGTCTCCGTCGTAAAACAGCGATTATTTAAGCTTGCTGATGGATGTGTATGGATCAGGCAGTCCAAACACGGGAATACAACTTGGAAGACTATCGTGTTGTAGTTTATTTTGTAAAAGAAATATCCAAGGCAACCTTGAATATTGTGCAGCCATTATCAGACCAAGTCCGTGATGATGGCTTTGTATTGAAGTCAAAACATTTATACACTTATTTACCGCGACCGAAGGAAACATAACGTTTTGTGGATACGAGACCGGTCGATATTTCACGTGTCAAAACCGAGTCAAATATTGACCGGTCGAGGGTCCACAAAACATGTTTTCTGAGGTCACGTAAAAAATAAGTTTTTTTCTTTATATATCACTTGTCAAAGGAAAGCCAAACAAGGTAAACAACGAAATATTTATTCATTGAAATAAAAGATATAATTTCAAATGAAGACACAAGTACACGCAACGTCGTCGAAATACACAAAACGTTCAAACGTTTACTGACTAGGGGCCAAAGGTCCCATGTCCACGTGCGCTGCACGTGATTTAAGTTATTCCCCGTGAAACAACGTGGTATTTCCCTCTGCAAGGGGTCGCGCGGGCGACATCAGAATTTCGTCACTCTTACGTGTTTGCTCCACTGACCTATATAATACAACTATATTATATAAGTCGTTGGTTTGCTCTCGACCAGTTGAACGCTACAATCACTAAACTTTGACAAGTGATATATACTACTTTTTTGATTATTGTCTTGTTACTGTATTCACCAATTATTCGGTTTATGTTTTTCTTTAAATTTCATATATTGCCCTGTACCCCGATCTATTCTCAACGCTAATCCAATTTCAATCTTGTTTTTGATTTCGTAAAAATGAAATTATTAATAAATTACATTATAAAATTACATTATAATCAATTATGTACGTTTGATTTTTTTAAATTTTTTTCTTTAGGCCAAACTTCGCCAGGTAATAATAATAACAGAAAAAATGAATTGGATAGCCCAAAGAAGACTGCCGTGAATGGTGTCACGTCGTTTAAGGAAAACCGCGTACCACAAGACGAGCTTTTTCAAGATGAAGACATCAGCCGTGCAGCATCAGGGAACAGAAGAAACAGGTATGTGAAAGAATGTGTGTCAACCGTCATGCTTTGCAATTATCATTGTTTTCATCTTACTTGAAAATTAGTTCAATAGCAGCAAATCGCGATGACTTTTGTGGCTTGTTTTCGAGTATATCCTAGGATGGTTGAGATTTTGTATGGATTTAAAGCTGAAATCTGAATTTTTCGACCATTAAAATGGCTGCAAACTATATTTGAACGCGCAAAGCATCTTGGTTGACAAATATTCTTTAAGTAACATTTGTAAATCAAGTTAGACTCAAGTTAGAAGAAAACGAGGAGGTACGAGTTGTGACGTCAAATATGGTAAAATTGTTTCAAAGGAAGTGCGAAACGTACAGTATTACCAAGTAAATATATTTACAATCATGAGATGTCAGTGCTGTGGAACTAATTTTACCAGAGAGGGCTCTTTTGGTGAGCAAGATACTCTGAAAACATTTGTCTGCAACGTCTAGAACGTGTCTTATTACACAAAATTTAGAGAGATTAAAGGAATACCGTATAGATTTCTGTGCATGATTCTCTTATTCTTGCACACGGGATGTTGCCAGACTTTTGAAAAGCGTGATAAAAACACAAGCCGTAGGCGAGTGTTTTTTAGCTTTTCGAAAGTCGAGGAACATCCCAAGTGCAAGAATAAGAGTATATCATGCACGAAAAAATCCATACGGTATTTGTTTTATAATATAACTATTGTAAGAAAAAAAAACAGCAAGGGTCTTTATTAGAACCTAGATACAAATTAAAATTCTCCTAACATTCGTCAACAGCCAGCTCACAGCGTATGTTTTGTTTTTTTGTGCTTTGTGGTTGAGCACTTTCAACTAGTACGTTTATCTCATCTTCGGACTGGATTTTAACTCTACTTTCGGTGATATTTGAGCTATCGCTCGACATCTTGAAAACAAATATGCATTTGCGGGAAAATCAACGCGCCTGAATTTCATCAGTTATATTATAATTAGATTTCACGACGTGAGATCTAAGACGACGTGCATGGCGTCAATTCCCGCGAACTGTCGTCATCTTGCGTACGATTCCCGGGTGCCTCGTCGTCTCTGCTGACGTGAAAACTGACTTTTTACGTCGTGTTTGAACGTCCACTAGAAATTAGTATTTTTTCCTAAAAAGTTAAGTTTTATCTAATTTGCTATGTTCGAATCACGAAACATTTATTTAAGTTTTAAATGTTCTTTCGATAGACTTTCCGTTTGTTGCAATTTTCCACCATGGTGGTCTCGTTTTTTAATAGTAGTTTAAAACAGGCTTACAATGGAAGAGAAACATATTTTACAATGGAAGAGAAACATATTTAAGTGTGATACAATGGGGTATAACTTCCCTGATGTGCTCCAACGCAATTCCCACAGTAGCACGTTTTCTCGCTGATGTCCTCTAAATTTATCATTTTTTTATTTTTAGAGGCAGTCATATATCAAGTGGATTGTCACAAAATGAACAAACGACATCTCCTGGTCGGAGGAAAGCACATGACCAGGCAGTACACTATGGTTTAGAAGAGGACGGCATTGGATTGGGTGATGAGAGAACAATAAGTAATGGCCGTAGAAAAGGTTCTCGACATAACAGTCCAAGTAGTGTATCAAGAAAAGAAAGTGGTATAAGTGTTGGAAGTGGAGGTAGACAGGGTAGCGCAACAAAGTTGTCGAAATTTTGTTATGAATGTGGCACCAAGTACCCAGTGGCTCATGCCAAGTATTGTTGTGAATGTGGAGTAAGGCGAGTCAACATTGATATATGAGGTTGTTTGTTTAATATTTCAGTTACTTCACAATGTTTTCAGTGAACATGGGCGTACGGGACAGGGGGGCGGGGTGGCAGTTGCCCCCCAAAAACTTTCGGGAATCAAGACACTCGGGCAACGTTCGGGCGAAAATTCTGGAAAACTGAAACAAGAATTACACGGCATGGACATGATAGCTATTTCTTCTAAGTTAATTGTGTATCCTCTTGGTCAAACACTCAAACATAGAAATTGTTTGCACACGCTAAACACTGTTAAAATTCTGGTGATCTTTGTTAACTCTTAAACGGCGGATGGGGTCATATACGACCCCATTTTATACACTGCATAAACAATACGACAAAAGCAAAAACAAAAGCATGAACAAAGAGACAACAATAAACAAAGGGAAAAAATTCAGGAGTTTAAGAGTTAAACTGGTAAAATTAAAATTCGGGCACGCGATTTTTGTTTGCCTCCCCTCAAAGTTGTGCCGTACGCCTAGATCAGTGAAACATTTTATCGTGAAAGTAGTAACTTCTCCTGTGGTAGTAGTTACTAGTCCTATGTGAATAGTACTACTCCTATGGGAGTAGTAACTGCTCCCATAGGAATAGTTACTAGTCCTGTGGGAGTGGTAACTACTCCCATAAGAGTAGTAACTACTCCACGGATTGCATTGCCAAAAGTAGGCGTTCCAGACTTTTTTCCGATCTGTTATTTTGTTTCATACCATTTATGTCAAAAATAACGCTTGACATTACTTTTTCTTAATAATGGAAACCGCTGTCATAATTGAACCTGTATCAACCCCAGTGGGCTAGATACATACTTATGTATATGTCTGGAGAGATCTTCGGATTGCCCATTGAAGCCACGCACGATAATTGTAGTACGGCATTTTCAGTCTCTTCGCTCGGTCTTTTGCTCAATTTACTAGTTTATGACGCGCAAGACCGAGTAAAGGGACTGCAATTGGCGCTAACGAAAGTCCGAAGATTGTGACGTATTTTGTGGACACTGTAATTCGTTTCCTATATCTTAACTTACGTTAATGTATAAGAATATAATTCGCGCTTTGTTTTCAAAATGCTGCCAGGGACAAAACTTGAGGGGGGTATGGGAGCTGAGACACCCCCCAAAATTCGTAGGGCAAAAATGGCAGGGCAATCGAGAATCTTGAAAGGGCAATAAAGATCTCGGTTGATGCAGTTGGGCTATTGGAAGATTAGACTGAAAACTAAAATATGAAAATTAATTGATTTCTTAATTTCGTTAAATTTTAAATATTTGGCCAAGTTATACCAAAAAGCCTTCATTCAAATAATTAATATTGCGACATCAGTACATTGACAAAGCGGTTGTGCTGTGGCGGATGCGCATTGGCCGTTCATGTATACAGATGACGTATTGTATAACTATAGTGCTAGTAGCTACCAGGCAGGCAGGGCATCGATGGTTTTAATCAATTAGTTCAATAGGGCAATCGTGCGAGACACCCTCTAACTAAAAAGCTAGTTTCGCCCCTGGACGCTGCTAGCTAGTAACTGTAGAATTTTATGTAGAACATTAATTTTGTTCAATACTTGTTTATATTTGATAAAAATTAATTTTTGGAATGTGAATATTGACTACAAGTAGCGCAGGCTGCAAGTCTGTGACAGTATTTTAAATGAAAACGCGGGGAGAAAAAGCCGCGTTAACTAAAACATATTTTTAAACCTGCAAATGGCTTAAATTTGAACGTTTATGAAATCTTAGAAATTATTGACAAAGCTAACATAAAAAATAAATTTTGTTAGTTACAATTACTTTGAGTATTTTTGTGATTTTGTCACTACTCTACTTTCTCACACTACACTACACTACACTACACTACACTGCACTACACTGCACTACACTGCACTACACTGCACTACACTGCACTACACTGCACTGCACTACACTGCACTGCACTGCACTACACTGCACTGCACTGCACTGCACTGCACTGCACTGCACTGCACTGCACTGCACTGCACTGCACTACACTACACTGCACTGCACTGCACTGCACTGCACTGCACTGCACTGCACTACACTACACTACACTACACTACACTGCACTACACTACACTGCACTGCACTACACTGCACTGCACTGCACTGCACTGCACTACACTACACTGCACTACACTGCACTGCACTGCACTGCACTACACTGCACTGCACTGCACTGCACTACACTGCACTGCACTACACTGCACTACACTGCACTACACTGCACTACACTGCACTACACTGCACTACACTTCACTACACTTCACTACACTGCACTGCACTGCACTACACTGCACTGCACTGCACTGCACTGCACTGCACTGCACTACACTGCACTGCACTGCACTGCACTGCACTGCACTGCACTGCACTACACTACACTACACTACACTGCACTACACTACACTACACTACACTATAGTGTAGTATATTTTGTTGGTACTATAATTTTTTGTTGATACTGTAATGTATTTTGTTGGCACAACCTATTTAATATATGTTTTCTGTATATGGTAGTATGTTTTCTTTATAGTATAAATTTATTTTGTGTATACTATAGGGTGTATAAAAAAAACTGAGCAGAAGATTTGAAACCACGCTCTCAATTTCGCAAAACATCTTCTAAGATCACGGGGTTTTTATATGTAGTTTCGTTGGGTACTAAGGATGTAAAATAAACAAAAACAACTTCCCGAACAAAAATTTCGTAAACCGGGGAGTAGTCGTTTTGCTAACAATATAAAAATTGGTTGCGCATGGCTTTTGAAATCTTTGGTCCTATTTTGTCTTCATGGGCGGAAAGTTTGTTACCTGCTTTATTGCTGGTCAAAAGTTCACACAATTTGGTTTAGAATAAGCCGTTCATTTAACCAAAATATCGAGTAGAAACCTATTTTCGCAAGCAAAGTTCGAATTAGAATATTGTGCAAATTAGGTCAAAGCGCTAATGTAATATTAGATTAATAAGCGTTAATGTTGCGAAAAGATTTCAGTAACCATTTGCAGGTCTTAAA
>JAOBAZ010267943.1:0-15071 GCA_026546875.1 Pteroeides caledonicum
CATAATGCCTTGAGGGTCTGAAGCCGTTGACTTGTTGTAATTGCAACCAGCATGGATAGTTTGAAGGACAAGTCCTTAAGTGAAATGTCTTCAAGGTTCCAGTTTTCAAGAACTTTAAGCACCACAGAGATATCCCAGGTATCTTGGTATTTAGGAAGCGATGGCCTCAGTTCAAATACACCCTTAAGTAGCCGTGTTGCAATTGGATGAGAGCCAAAACTGACATTCCCTGATAGGGGAATGATAGAGGACAACGCACTTCGAGCAGTATTAATAGCACTGTAACCCAGGCCAGATTCATACAGGGATGATAAAAAATGTATTCCATCTGATAGAGTGAATTGGATCAATTTCCCTCTTGTTACAGTAAAGTTCCCATTTCTGGAGGTAAGATCTATATTGTTTGACAGTCCCTGGTCGCCAGGATTGGGCAATAATGCTGGAAGCTTCTGCTGAAATGCCCTGTTCTTCAAGGGATCTCCAGACAAGTGGCAAATGATTAGCTCTAGATGTGGGTACAGTGGATGTATTGCTCCTGGATTGCTTGGAAGGATCAGTGTTGTCTTTGTTTTCGGTAATAGTATTGGGCGAGCAATTAATTGACTCATTAGCTTTGGCCACCATGTTTGCGTTGGCCATCTTGGGATTACCACAACAACCGTGCACTGTTCTTCCTGGACTTTCTGTAAAATTCTAGAAATGAGACAAAATGGTGGAAATATATAAGGCTGATGACTCTTCCAGGACATGTGAAAAGCATTTACAGCTATAGCTCCTGGATCAGGGTGGAAAGACACATATGGTTCTATTTGGTAATTTATTCTTGAAGCAAATAGGTCTATATCGGGTGTTACCCCTAGTCGGAATATTGCATCATAAAAGATCGTTTTATTTAGTGACCACTCAGCATTGGTGTTATTGATTCTAGACTGATGGTCTGCTTCAACATTTTCCACCCCAGGGATGTGGACAGCTGTAAGCCAAATGTGTTGACTATGGCACCACAGCCACATAGATTTGCATACTGCATTTCGTGCATCTGACTTACTGGTACCCATGTGATTAATATCCGAGTGCTGTCATATTATCAATCATCACTTTTACATGTGTTCCAACTAAGTAGCTTACAAAAGTTTTCAATGCTAAGAAAACAGCTAGCAACTCTAAGTAGTTTATATGATGTTGTGCCTCTTCTTTGGTCCAGTTTCCCCCTGTCCTAATTTTGCCCAGGGTACAACCCCAACATGTAGAGGAGGCATCTGTAGTTAATACAATCTCTGGCAGCCCATGGCTAACAACATTGTAGCTGCCTGGGGCAGAGTTGGTCCACCAGGTCAGCTCCTCTCTAGCCTCTCTATTTAAAGTCATCAGAGAGTCAAAATTGCCTTTGTTAGTCTTACGGGCTTGTGATTTCACTCCTAGGTGTCGAAAATAGAGTGGCCCTAGCATGACTCCTGGGAAAGTCGAAATTAGATATCCCAAGACTTGGGAGACCTCTCTGATGGTTGGTGATGTGTGCTTCAACATTTTTGAGCACATTTCAATAACCTTATTTACTTTCTCAGGTGTCATATAAATTCTCATTAAATTTGAATCAAGAATAAATCCTAAAAATATTAGTCGCTGTGTTGGGACAAGCACAGATTTATCAGGGTGAATAACAAACCCTAGTGTGATCAACAGTCGGACATTGTCTATAACATTTTCTAGACAGTTGACATAGTCATCCCATTGTAGGTATGAATCATCAATGTATGGGGAAGAAATGTGTCCCAGTTTTCTTAGAGTTTTGTGAATTTCCGTGGGCAACTAGAAAGCCCATTTGGGAAGCATGTGAATGCATACAATGAATCTTCCCACACAAATTTTAGGTATTTTTGATGTGACTTAGCTATCGGGATAGAATAATAGGCGTCCTTAAGGTCGACTGATGCCATAAAACAATTAGGGGTCATAGGCCTGATAGCATCAGTTAGTGTTTCCATTTTAAAATGGCGGTATTTTATGTGTTGGTTAAGGTCTTTCAAATTTAAAATCATTCGACTTGTACTATCCTTTTTTGGGCGAACAAATATCGGGGATATAAATTCTCCAAGTTCATGTTGTGCATGAACGATAACATTTTTGTGGAGTAGGTTCACAATTTCAGTCCGTATGACCGCCTGTTCGGCTTCCGTATATTTGGATTTTGTCTTTGGGCGATTTTGGAACGGCATGGTGTCAAATTCTATGTGTTGACCGCTCACTATATCTAAGATCTCTCGATCAGAGGTAATTTTTTCCCACTCATGACAAAAATGAGCAAGGCGATCGCCACGGAAGTGGCTTATTTGCTTTTTAAAATAATCATTTAACACCGGTAAGACCGATGAAAACTCGTTTACCTTAACGTTAGACAGCTGCGTTATAATATCCTTTTGGATAGCAGTTACTTCTTGTTGAATTTTCCCCCTTCCCGTTTTTTCTGTTGACTGGTGAATCTGTTGTTCGACCAATGCGAGTTGGGGCCTTTGGATAAAAAAGACTTTTCACGATCGTTTCTTGCATGGCGCTGAAAAGTCGATTTTTTGTGACTGCCAAATTGTCCAGCCATCGACTGGGTGGCCGTTTGGCTAATTCGATTTGACGCTCGAATTGCATTCAGTTGGCTTTGTAATTCATCGCCAAACAACATCGAGGTCACCGATGTTTGGGAAGAGCATAATGAAGCCTACTCTTTATTCAGGCTCGGTTTCACCATTTCACGACGGCGAAGTGAAAGATCATAATTTGTATGCCCCAGGAGAGCAAGGGCATCGACTTGAAGTGTGAGAACTTCGTTCATGTGTTGTTTTCGTCGCCCTCATGGCGCCGGATGCCGCCAGTTTGACGGGCATTCATAAGCAGCTGAGCAGACTGTGTGAGAGCTGTGCCAACCGCCACCAATGTCTTCTGGATGGCGACAAGTTTAAGATCTTGTCGTTGGCCAATGTTTGATATTCGAGACTAGATTTCGGGATTAACCTTGCAATCGCTCGCAGTTCTCCGGTCGATCATATTTCGCTACTTTCTCTTTAAATTTTTCGTCGGATAATTTTGACGACCATCTCTTATTAACAATATCAGCCGACTGAGTAGAGACTGGACTGCTGGTTTTATCGGCGCCCGAATACTCCAGGGCTAACGTTGTGAGGAAGGTGTCTTCCTTTGCGTATAATTTGTTTTCGTATAACTGATTATTTTCTGGAAGCTCAATAAATATTGAATAGAACTCATTATCTATGTTATTGTCTAGGTTTATACAGGTTTGTGTACCGTGATCACGTGCATATTGAATATTGAGGTAAACCACCAATAAGAATAATTCGGAAAAGCGTCGCGCTGAGTCTAATGACATGAGCAGTATTTGTTTTGGTTGTGACTCGGTTGCTGGTGAACCCGACGTTCAAGCAGAGCCTGGTTGTATCCTAGAACGATAAAGGAGGTCGAGTTTTCCAGGACTTAACTAGACCCAAAATACAATCGAAGTACAATATCCAAAACAATGAAATTCTGCACAAAAATAACTCGACGTTCAACCGGTGATTGGAACAAGTGCATTCAAATTCTAGCGCAGCATAAACCCTTTTGTAGTTTAAAACAAAGCGAGCTTTAATATTAAACGGTTACCCTTTTTTTTACACCTTGTAAAATCTCAATTGCACTATAACAAGAATTGAATAAATCTATATTTTTAAACAGCCGCATGGCTTTGGCATAGTAATCAGGCATTCAAATACCAAACGCTTGATTTACTAATGCTTGATTTCAAAGGGGGCACTTTTTGAAACCATTGTATTTTAAATGACATCACATATTGTGACATATTCAGGCAAATTAGTAATACATGTCCAACCAATATAGATTTCATTAGAATAGAGTAATATTTAGTGAAGCTGAAACCTACCTACCAACATATACTTGCCAACAATCTTTGCTATCAATGTCATTTTCATACATTGCTTTCTAGCATTTTTTATTAAATTTATTTTGACAATTTTGAACGCAACCGGCAAACGCAGTCTTAGTAATATCGTACATAGAGGATATTACACGGTTGCGAGAAGATATGGATTTTATGTTCGAGTGGCAAGAATTTTGTTCGAAGTTCAATTAATGTAGATTTCCGTTGCAATGGGTGTAGCTGATTTCACAAGCTGTTTAAAACCATTGAGTGTCATAATAGACTAAAAATTTTCGTAAGACTCATTCTTATGATTGATCTTAAAATCCTCCATTATATTAACTTCTTTATGTTCCGAAGATATTTTCCCCAGGTGATCATTGAAAAGTGAGCAATATTCTCTAGGCAAGTATTTGGACGTCTCTGGAGGACGGTAGAAACAGCCAAAAAGGAAAGATTTTGAATTTTTAATGAAAATCTCCAACCAAAGACATTCCACTAAGCTTCCCCCTAAGTCAAAGCGTCTCTTGAAATTAAGATTTTCTTTTATGTAAAAGCCAACACCACCTCCAGGACCAATTAACCGGTTTCGCTTGTGAAATAGATAACCCTGAATGTTGTAGAGGTCAGCATTATTAAGATCCTTACTTTGTAAATGCGTTTCAGATATTGACACGATATCCACTTCATTATGAGACTATACAAACTCCAGCAAAGCTTCTTAGTTGTTTGGAAGACCCTGAATATTTTGGTGAACCATTTGTAAACTTTTCTTTAATTAATGCTGCTTAAATTCGTGTCTCGTCAAAGACGTCGGTCCAGGGCATAGCTCAACATCATCACTAAGCAGCAAGGTTATTTGAGCGCCATACTCGGAATCTTCTCGTGGCCCCAAAATATAGCGACGAATAAACATTACTTTTTCCACAAGCTCCTCAGATAACTCCATTGTCGATCCAACCTTTCTTGACACAGAAAACACATACGATTATTGAAAACCGTTTCAAAATAGCCTATAACTAAATATAAATTAAACAACAAACCGCGCTACAACTGGAACGGTTTAGAAAGCGTTAGTGTTCTTTATTGGCTCTGGCCTGATTTTGAAGAATTTACTGTTACGATTCTTCTTTAATCTTTAAACCAGAAGCCATTTGTAAAACAGCGAAAAAGGCGGGAAATGTTATGTCACTCCTAAGGCCTGGTTTCCATATGATCGCTACGATTCCCCAAAATAGTGTCCAGCCAATCACAGCAATCGTACTATCTCCCTCAACAACAGTAGGATCGCTGTAGCAGCCTGAATACAATTTTGGGCGATCGTAGCGATCATATGGAAACAAAACTTAAGCGTTACATAGGGAAAACACGCCACTCAAGTCCCGGATGTAGTGGCGTATGAGTACTACGAGTGTTTTAATTCCCAATAAAATACCCTTATCCATATAATAAACATAGTTATACACGCTGGGTCCTAAGTTTGTGTCAACATTTTGATAATCGTAACAAATATGGTACACTCACTAATTAGCCACTAAATAGACGAACTTTTGTTTCATTAGACCTATCGTTTTTTTTGTCGATTTGTTTTCACGTTGGTGTATAAAACATTAAAATAAAGTAATAACAACATAGTGTTATTCCTATTATGTGCAATGTCATATATTTTTTGTGCTTTACCTTAAGTACTTTTATAGAATTGTTGACAGAGAGCAAGTATGGAAATTACTGCCTGTCATCTCGCGAGTCGAGGACGAAATTCGTGAAAACTATTCTAAAACTATTAATGATATGAAAAGAGAAAATAGATATAAATTGCCTTTATTTAGCTATGCATGCAAATGGTCACGTACATCATAGAGCCGATGGCTATAAAGCCTGCTTTTCACTAGCGACATAAGCATAAGCAAGAAAACAAAGCATGAATGTTACTCGGGAGATTTCAATGACAAAAAAGAAATAATTTTCTATTGGATTTGCCTTTGTTCTACGTTCGAAGTCTTTTGCTTATGCTTATGCTTATGTTTATGATTATGATTATGTCGATGCTTATGTCGCACACTGCATTTCTCTGTTTTGTCTTTTGTTTTAGCTTGTGCTTAGGCTTATGTCGCTAGGGAAAACCAGGCTTAAATACTGGAAGCTCACAACAAAACTCGCTTTGTTCTATACCAGTCATCCGTGTATGGACACCAGCGCTTTTTTCGCGATAGCAATCAGGGTTGCCAGATTCCTGAATAATTAGGCCAAAAAGGTTTTGTTTGGCTCTTTGATTTCTTTGGTTTTTTCTTGTTTCTTTTGTTTTCTTAACAGCACTAATGAATGTTGGCCTAATTATTCAGGGATTTGGCAACCCTGATAGCACTCCTTGGTATGATCCACTGGTAATGCCGGAAGATAACCCCAAGTATAATATCCTATACAGGCTCCAGTCAACGAACCGAGATTGGCAACGAGTGAGCGACGTTGGTGAAGATGGGTAATACAGCCTCGTGTAGCAGAACGGGCGAATGAGGATCGTCTACCAATTTCACAAAAACGACAACAAGCTTAGGCACGACCCCAAGCAGACGAACTTGAGGTAAACCTACTTCCTTCTTTTATTCTTATTGTATTTTTCCGCGTTGTAGTTGTTTAATATAAACTCTCATTATTACACTTTATCAATGATAATAAAATTACTATACAGCAACGTTATTCCTAGAGCTTCGTAGGACCTTACTTATGGTTAAAGCTATAGTTATCATTGTACATTGAATCGCTCCAAGAATATGCAGCACTGTTCTCCAATGCCAATTACCTGGGAAACCCCATACTGCCATAGACATATAATCATTTGGTAATAATCCTTTGTCTCATCCGACCTATCAAGGGGACATACATGCTTTATTCAACTTACCGCAAACCTTTTTAAACAGAGATAACCACATTTTACACACAATGTGGGCACACTTATAAAGATTAATGTGGAGGTTTATACATGATATTTGAAATCCTTTTCATTAACTGAAAGGATGTATAAATACATTCTACAATATGAATATCGTACATGTTGAATACAGGTTCGTTGATATTGCATTGTTAAGATCAATAAGTGAATAATGAATGCTATGGATAAATGCAAACTAATCATGAGATTTGTAACATAATTTAAAACAGCCGGCGAATTTACCGTTACAGAATATGTAACGGGTGATGGAAGTATGAGTGAGTTTTTTGTCAATTACAGTTGGGTGAGATTTCACTATGATCATAAAATTCCACTGAGTGATATTTGCTATTCTAAAATATAGTTTGGATAGACTTTCACCGTTACGAGACTTAATTGGGCGAAATTCCACCGTTATCACCATTATGCAGTACAATTGGGTTTCACCGGTATGAAATGCTGTTGGGGTGATGTTGTACGTTAACAACACAGTTATGGCGATACTTCACTGTTATGAAATACATTTGAGTGAGATTTCACCTTTACTCAATACAGTAAGTTGGAATGCGATTTCCCCAATATGAAATACGGTTGCGTGAGATTTCACCGGTTTGAAACGCCATTGGGGTGAGATTTTACCGCTAGCAACACAGTTCTGGTAAAATTTCACTGTTACGAAATACATTTGGGTGAGGTTTTACCGTTGAAAAATAGAGCTGGGCGACATTTCACCAATTATAAAGTGCATTTGGCTGAGGTTTCACCCTTATCAAATACAATTTGTGAAAAAGATTGTTATGAAACACAATTGGGTAATATTTCATGGTCATCAAGTATAAGTCGGTGAGATTGCACACTGGTTAACAGTTAATATGGTCTGGAAAGTCAAGAAACATCTTAGTTTCAGTTATCTCGTATTCGTATTTATGACAATTTGCATGCATTAAATGACCACATTCCGTTCTGTATGGGGAATCTAACCAGTTGCAATATTCATAAATCTGATATGGACTTAGAAGTTTGCCTAACTTCCAGACCATAACTCTATAGATTGTAATGAGTGTTTCATGAAGTCGATTTTAATAAAGACCACCAGAAGATGCTCGACGCTGTCGCAAAAATCAAAAAGTCCATCGCCAAATCGTATCAGTTCCACCGCTACGGTACGAAACCTGACCTTAATGGTCGCCGGTTATAGACGGACACCTAATACACGTAAGATGTTTTTGTTGTAAAAAAAATGGGCCATATGTGGGCACGATGTATGGCTAGAAAATCTACACTAGAATCTCACGGTCATCGCTCATTCGAGGGAAAATAAAGTAAGAAAATTTAAGAAAGAATAACTCAATTTGTTTCTACGAATACAAACGAAAGCACCTTAATAGTTACTTAATACTACCCAATGATAATAAAAGGAACTACACGACAATTAGTTATTAAGATCTTTTCATATTAAAGGGTCCTCCACTCTAAAAACAAATATCAACTAAATACATCTAAATAGAATGAAACAAAGATCTATACTCGTTAAATTTGTCTTAACTGTATCCTTCATTTGTAATTTACTTTCAAAATTGAACTTCTGAGTCCATGGAGGTAGCCATCTTGATATTTGATGACGTAACTTGGTTGTTTGGCACATTCCTCAACTGTTTTCGCCATTAATTATGTCATTTAGATCATTCTAAGATTCACTGAGTAATAACTGATCATTGACAATGCTATTGGTCATACTTCACTAACTATAAGAAACAATAACTTGGTTACTTGACAAGGTTATCAACTTGTCAAGTAACCAAGTTACGCCATCAAAAATTAAGATGGCGACCGCCATGGATTAAGAAGTTGAACTTTGAAAGTAAATTACAAATGAAGGAAACAATTTGGAAAAATTTAATGCAAATAGATATTTATTTCACTCCACTACGATGTATTTAGTTGATATTTGTTTTTAAAGTGAAGGATCCCCTTAAAACCTAAAAATCTAAGAAAAAAGTCTTTCATTGGGTATAGTCGATGAGCGCGCATTAGAAATTCTTTTAATTCTGCAGAAGTGTCTCACTGGACGGTTACATACCTTGTAGTGGTGACACGTTGGCCGTTTCAGATCTTTGCATATACAACAAGATTCTCTCTCATTGTTTAAAATTAACACAAATGCGATGCTCAAGTAACATAATTCCTTGAAAGTTTACCATCGTGGACGTGATGAAAACATGGGACATGGGAAGTGTTTGTTTGCTAACCTTGATTTGAATCTTAGACTTTGCGCATATCGTTGCTTTTTGAATTTATCAACTACACTCGTTTTACCCATCTAATACATAGTTGAAATTTATTGCACACTGCACATTTCACACTGCACATCTCAATACTGCACATTTTTTATCCAACACTGCACTCTAAAAAAGGGCCTTTGAAGTTTTCCTCTGGAAAAAGTATAGCGCTTCTCAGAATAGACAAATCAGTTTGATCTTATCGCGACAGCTTAGACAGTCTAAGTATCTCGAAAAATACCGTTGATAACAAAAAACTGTAAAATAGGTTATATAATTTTCAAAGTTCTTTCATTCGAGAGAATAAATACTTTCGTGTAATAGGCACTCGGGCACGGGCTCGACTCGATCATGGAACCTTTGTCGAAAATAGTTTATCACCGCGATCGAACTTTAAGTTTGCTCATGATTCAAAAAGATAAACATGCTTTGTTCCATGGGTAGCTGAACAATTTGTAGCCAACCTTACAATTCCTAAGGAGCCGTTTACATGATTCCGTTTAACTGGGATGCAATTAGGCGTGAGGTAGATTTGATGTATGAGAATAAGATGCGGTTCATGCTCTAGCAAATGTGTTGACTCTCATAGTGGAAATTTGTAGGTCACTAGAGATCAGAAGACAACTCAACGGCCTAAACAATTCCCTTAAAGTAAGCGGCCTTATCAACACCATACCAGAGCTGTAATGGCGGTTTCGAATTTTTGCATCAACTAAGTTGACGTATTTGAATACATCAAAACGATATGGCGTTTCGTTGGATCGCCTCAAAGCGGCATCATGTAGTCAGCCTCTAAATTGCATTTTAACTCACTTTGTATGGTTATTTTAGCAACAAGGAAAATTAAAACATATTTTCAAATTCCAGACGTATAACTAGTTGCACAAGCAAATTGAAATGCTATTCTCAGTATCTACTTATGCCAATTATGGTGTTTGCAGCTTTTTGGTAAGCCTGGTTTTCACTAGCGACATAACCGTAAGGGAGAAAACAAAGCATATTGTTACTCTGGGGATTTCAAAGACAAAAAAGAAAGATTTTCTACTGAATTTGCTTTTGTTCTATTTTAGCTTACAACCTTGAAGTCTTGTGCTTATGTTTGTGCTTATGTCGATGGTTATGTTGCACACTTTACTGCGTTTCTTTGTTTTGTCGTTTGTTATAGCTTGTGTTTATACTTATTTCGCTGGCCGTAAGGATCGGCATGAGCAACTGAGCAAGATAAGAGTATTATATATGGTAACAAAACGAGATACTTTAATATGCAATGAATTACACGATAAATAATAAGCAATGCAAATTCGTTTATTTCTACGAATTGTCTAAAGTAGTTTTTTTCATGTTTCATGAGCCAAATTATTTTGTCTAGTATATATACTATACAGCACTAAACAACATTGTGTTGCAATGTATTTTGTCGTTTTCGGTCGCTCGTTTTCTGGGTGGATGTTTGCTCAAATTTTTCAACGGAATATTATATATTCTCAACAATCAATGTGATTTAAATCAGTTTTTGCATAGCTATATATACTGCACATTTTCACAATCAATGTTCGTTCTATTGCATTTCAGTTAAACGAGAATTGAATAGGCTAAAATTGGATGCACTGATGTCTATATAACTAAATTGCTTATCCAATGGCGGATTTAGAAGTAAGTCAGGATAAATTGGCCGGCTTGCATTAGAAATTCAAAAACCTGAACAACGATTCCATTGGTAGAATTCGTATTCTTTAGAACTGTTAACCAATAGGATTGTTCTCAAGGTATTTTGAATTTTAAATTTATACCGACCAGCCGTGTAATTTATTCTAATATACGTCTAAATCGGCCGGTTTCAGGTCATCCCAGAGGCAAAAATTTCAAACAATCAGGCAAAAAAAACGCTGTCTTGGTATTCCAAATCCAGTGTACCTTGCAAGTTTAGGGACGTCGGGAAAGTTCTCAAGAAAATTTGTCACTAGCGAGATGCAAACTCGCTGTCAACAGTGAAAATTTATATAACATAATACGGTTTTTAGTTCTAAGTAATATTATTGAGTGAGAGTTTTTTGTTTGATACCTAAACAAAAGTGTTTTTAATGTTGCTCTTCCTGTCTGTTTTTTTCGGCAGTGGCCATCATAGTACCATAGTAATTTTTGCACATTTTCTCGACGGATGAGCCATCCAGTTATATAAAGATTAGTGATATGACGGCTTTGCTCCTTTTTTCAAAGTTTGAGAGAAAGCTTTATGGACTCCTGCTCCCCTGCTTTCACTGCTTATGCTGCCCGTTTTTAAGGGACTTAAACCCTCAGTTCAAAAGGGCGTGTTACACAAGTACGGAACCGCAACTTGTGTCTACGTTCTCGCACTGTTTCCTCGTCTCGAGTTTTTTTTTCTTTGTTCTTCGATTTTGAAACCAGATTTTCACTTGTTCTTCGCTGATTCCCGCTTCCATAGCAATGTGGTAACGCTCACCTTTTGTCACGTATTCCCGTCGTTGGTAATAGTTTTCAAGAAGGTTTCTCTGAAAGTGAGAAAAAACGGTACGTGTTCCGTTTTTTCTTCGATTTTTTAACGGCAACTGTTTTTTATATACCAGTGCGTTTTTGATTCCTCCAGATCCTTCATGTTCTATGAAAAAATGCGTTGTTGTAAAACATGTTTTGAAAACTATACGACTACTTTAACAAATATTGTATCTTAACCGTAAATCACCCATTCATGAAGCTTGATTTTTACCACGTGATCATGCAATTAATTATCGAGTTCCACCGAGTTTCCTCACATCATAGTATAAAAGGCGTATTGCAGCGGGGTATTCGAGTTTCCGTGTACCACGCTTGAAATACCTCGCGCAGGACTAGATTGAAGCTAGATAGTAGAAAAGCAGACATTTTACGATGTGGTTGGTTTGTATAGAAGATGTTTATATAAAATATATCATTTATAGACCTTCCACTCGGGGTATTCGATGAAATCCTCCTTCCCCTCGGGAAGATATATCCCTCGGGCAAAGCCCTCAGGAAATATCTTTCCTTGGGAGTAATATTCCATCAAGTACCCCTCGCTCCAGGTTTATAAATGATAATAATATCAGGCAAAGGAGTCGATCATAAGTTGAAAAACTGTAAAACTCTTAAGTTTGTCTCAACTCTCCAGCTCGAGGTGTCTGAAGTATTACAGTATTTTGTAGACACTCACAGATTTGATTATAGCCAGAAGGTCTTGTTGTCACATTTGCGTTAAAATTGGAGATCTTTATTAAACTTGCTACATAGCAAAATGCTGCACATGAATGTAGAGACCGCACCGTAAATTTTTGATTAAGGTTGCCCTAGTAGGGGCCGAGGTTGTTACCTGGAAAATGTTTCGGTTTATAGCCTCTAAAAAAATTCTCCTTGCCATTATAGCTTACATCAAGGCTTGCATTTCTTTCTACATAATAACATCCAGTTTTGCTTCCACTATTGTAAGTTCCTTCATTATTACTTTAATTAGATATTCACAGTGGGTCGGATGAAAAAAGGCGGCCCGCTGTGAAAGACTTGCTAATCAGATTGCTTTATCTGTACCATGTAAAAATAAGGAAGACATATTTTCAACGTGAACTCATATTTTTCCACTATATTTATGCACTATATGAACTATATTTGTGCATTGCGACGCTATGTTTGTTTTCTAAACAAATATTTAACAGTAAAGTAGTTTTGCAACGAAATTATCGTTATTCAGATCACTGAGTTATTTAAAAGAACTAATGAAATGACTGACATTTTTCTCACATTTCTCATCCTTGGGGTAACAAGTTATTATTAAGGCCATCGCCTGAAATGACTAAAACTATGCACGTTAATAGAGACCACAAAATATAATACCACCGTGTTGGTTTTATGTTTGCCATGACAACTTGTTAGATTCCAGAGTTTGCTTTCCGAAACATCATTGCCTATTTGTTTCGGTTCTTGCCCTTTCTGTTAAGTTAATTAGTGCTGTAAATCTGCAACAGAAATAAGACGTCGAAAAAGATTGACATGACTGAAAGGAAATTGAGGATTGCACTGTCAATCGAAGGTGTTGTTTTGACCACTAAGGGTCATTTCAGTCCCTATGTTAAAGGATAGTTTCGACTTTTCGGAAGAGCCGTTTTCATGATTGGCTAAAATGACTCCTAAAGGGAGTCTTGACTTTTAAAAAGGATTAAAAGGACTCTGGAAGGTAGCCTTTCAAAAGCCAAAATGAGCTTTCAAAAGCTTTCATTATGAATAGAAACATTTCCTTCCGAATAGTTGTCCCTGAAGGGGCTAAAACGGTCCTTGTAAAGGAGTCGTTTTGCAGTCAAAAATCCGACCTTTTGGAGGGGTCTAAACAACTACTTTGATTTTACAGTGTATCGTTTTAAAAACAGCAAAGCCTGGAAAGTTGAAATGTGTCATCACAACCAAAAACCGGGGGGTACCAAAACTTGGAAAAGACCTGGGATTAGTTACCAAATATATAAAAAACCATTTCTGGTTTAAAATTTCTCCATACATCTTATTGGTATATAATGGATTTCTTTGTCAAATTTTTACCAGGTATTCATTTTTGTATGCAAAATACAAGCAACGTTGTGACAAGTTACTAAAGGTACGAAATTGGATTTTCATTCTCTTGCTAGTCTCAGTCCTTGTACTACCCATTAGATAACCTGAAAAGCGGTATAATAACACTTAGGGGATGTTTACATGATCCCTTTAGCCGGCATGTTGTAAACAGCCCCTACAGCATGTCATGTTTTTGCAAAATCTTGCTGACTTTCATATGTTGAATTTGAAGGTCATGAAAGATGAAAAGATAGCTGAACGTCCAATCTAATTCTTTCAAACTATAGGATGTTGTTAACATGATTCCATTGTTATAATGGTAGTTTCAACTTTTCACATCCACTCGCTGACTTATTCCCACACATCAAAACGATCTCAGGCCTCATTGCATCCCTGCTAAGCGGGATGATGTAAACAGCCCTTTAGTGGTCTGTATTCACATACAACATTCCGAGTCACTTTATTCGGTGATCTTAAAAATAACCGCGAATGTCAAATATGTATATAATGTCTGACGTCATGGTTCTTTCATTTGAATATTTCATATCTCGGCAACGAGAGGAGATATCACCCATCTATTTTATCATTTGTTGAGTTCATTTAAATAAGTCAATATTCATAAATAGCAAAGTTTTTTGCGGATAAGCACTTCAAGGATTTCTTGAAGAACCCTGGATTGCTAAAGACGTACTTTATCAATTACTTTAGCTAACTCCAAACGACTTTATTCGCCAATAGAAGAATTCTGTCACTGACTTGTAAAGTATACAGTAAGGCATATATTAATTTATGTTTTAGTGTGAATTTTAAATATCCCTTTCCTTTATAAATATTTCTGATTACCCAATTGCAGACTGTTCTGAAGCAAAGACGCATGTCAATAATAGTTTTTAAAAACAGTGCCTAATTGAATTCTCATCTAAAACGTTTGACGAAGTCTATTATTATAACGAACAGAACTTGTTCAGCAGATTATTGCATGTGTTACACAAGAAGATAGCTCTGTATTTATAAGAATGCTATTAGAGAAACAGAAAAATTTAGCGCTATGAATGGGGTTTGAAACCACAGCCTCGTCTAGTCCGATGTGTTACCACTACACCACCAATTCAAGGCAACCACCTGTGGTACTCTAGGTTTTCCAAGGCTTCTTGTTCTTTAAAGGAGAACAAGTTATGTTGCGTTTTTATATATGACAATGAACAGAACTTGTCTCTATGTATATCTGTATGTATATAATAGGTATATAAATACGTAATAGCTACAGTATATACATAATGTATATAATATGAGGGCCTACGTATATTTGTGTGTATATATGTGTACATATGAATATATATATGTATATATGTATGTAATTTAATTACTATAT
>JAOBAZ010268054.1:0-15069 GCA_026546875.1 Pteroeides caledonicum
CCATTTCAATACATTCTATTCAAATGAAAATTTTTATCCCGACGCAGAACGCGTCATTTGGATGCGCAATCGCAATTCCGAATTCGCTTATTTTCTACTGATTACAGAAGATATATAATTAATGTATTTATGGTCCGCTGTTCGGTTATCGACGTGGCTCTTGCAAAAGTTCTCAAGAAAGTAGTTAATCCAATATATTAATTACAGTTGATATGATATTGATTCTACCTTTAATTATTAACTTAAATATATGTAATTGTCGTTTAGATATCTGAACGAAGCCATTGTGGCTCTTGATACAGAGGACCCCATTACCAAGGAACATGTGGCGAGTATTTTGGATGGACTTTGTCAGCAAATAAAAGCAACAATACAAATGTTAAGCAAAACCGACCCTTCATCCACTTTAATACGATCTTTGAAAATGCTTCTTTTGGCCGCACAGTCTTTAATTAAATGAACTACCAATCAAAATATCTCTAACTTTAAGTACCCAATCGACTAGTGGAGCTTGACAAACTAAAAGACTCGTCACTGGACTAGACTAAAGACGCCAGAGGACCGCAATAGAAATTAAGCTTGTTAGACATCGTTTAATTCTTTTTAATAGTGTTACTTTTGTGTTGCGTTCACCTTGTTGTTTTAAGCGTGGATACATGCTCTGTTTTGTTTGTTTGTTTAGTTTGATATTAATAAAAAGTTCTCTTTACTTAATTTACACAACAATATCCAAGACAGTTCTCGAATTTTTCTCTCTTTGGGTCGCATTGGGTGTTAACTTTGAAAAAACTTGTAGCCGGTACGATGTATTTTTAATAATTTATTCCCCTGGCCGAAGGCTCAGAATAAATTACTAAAAATACATGGTGTTTCTACAAGTTTTTTCTAAGTTAACATTATTCACCATGCAAACTTTCAAACCACACTAAGATTGGGTGTTTACCGAGGATTTCGATTAGGGAGAGGCGCTTTCCAACATTTACCGACGAAAAGAACACAAAAACCAATCAAAATTGGGCGTAGAAATATATTAGCCAATGATTGCACGTTATTCAAAGAATATAATTATGATATAACAAAGACAGCGAATATATCATAGGCCAACAGTGACCTTTTTTAAAGAGGGCTGTTACCAAAAGAGTTGAGCAGTTTAAATGACAGTACCTGATTCACCGAATTTTTTTCAGTAATACCATTTATCCAAAAATATGGAGTTTTCTGGCTAGGACTAGCCAGTTCACCGTTTTTATTGGTCAGAGCATGCAGCTTCCTGACTGGGAAACGCAGTCAACATGGTTTTCCCTCAGTGGTATAACTGGTATTACTGTCTCTTCCTATACTATTATAAAATGCAAGTCGACCGGTTGTCCAGCGTTCATTTATTACCAAGTAGTTGTTAATATTTTAACAGCGGGAGCTGTTTCGTTAAAGCTGGTTTTGAATTGGCAGGGCCACTTCTAGGGGGATGCGGTAATTTTGAAATCTGAAGCCTGTTAAAGCCCCCGGGGTGCAATCAAATGTACACAGTTTGGAATATTTCTTACAAATTCTTAGAAAAGCGCTAGAAAAGCCCACCAACCGTCTTTAGAACAAGTCACTTTGGAAGGAATAAAATTTGTTTACTTCCATTTCCTTAAATAGGATTTAGAGTTATGGTACGAAGTTTTTCTTAATTATAATAGGGCTATATGAAAATCACTATATAAAAATGGTGTAAGTTTGGGAAAATATTGAGAAGGCTAAGCCCCTTCTCTAGCTCCCCGCTCCACGATCCCAAACTCGTGGCGGTTAGAATACTAGACAAAGTAAAAATGGTATTGTTACTAACGCCTTGACAACATGTGTCTGTCTCTGAACCGAAAAGCAATAAATCCCTAAAGAAACAGCGTATCCACCCGACAATTTATTGCTGCTATGCAAATATTTTCATGTTCCAGAACCGTAAAAACAATGAACTTTTAAAATGAATAATGATAATGGTTTTGGAATTTTCCACTTTTCCTTCCACGAGCTTGTCACTAGGTGGGGAGGAGTAAAACATTACTATTCTTGGAAAAGTTCCTTGTTTGCTTTATTTGACAACACTGCCCACAGTGATAGGCTAATGTAATTTTTTATGCAAACACTGTTTCTTATCTTTTCCTGTAAATAAAATCGTCTAAATGGCATTTTGAAGTGAAATTGAGCCCACAAATTCGCCGCTGGCCCGTCCTGAAGTAAACCCATGAGTAAACCAGAATTTACACGTATTGATGTAATAGATTTGACTAAAGTTTACTCAAAATTTTCTTTTTTACAAAGTTAAATCATATTCGTAGTTCGTATATATTACAAATCTGTAATTATGCTGTTTTCTAGGAATTTCCTTCGCCATTCGGAATTTTAAACTGAGCACGCTCTGCGATTGGCCAGTTGATTGAAACCCGTTGAACGGTGAAATCACTTCATCCTTCGCAACGCAAGAACAAGAAGAAGTCAAAAGTCTGCGATTTAAATTCAGCGTACCTTTCACAGTTTCTCCCAAAAATCTTTCGTATATTCAACATGACCAGTCGGCAATGGCCTCAACCTGAGCAAGATAGTCAGGCTCATAGAACATGGAGTAATATTGTCGAGAATTCTGCACACAAACAAGACACTAACAGTAACAGGCCACACGAAGACTTTATACTTTTGGACGGAGACAGTAGAAACGGAGGGAAAGACGCAAAACAACTTAAACGTAAATTATCCAGCAACGAAAAAGCTCAGCAAAATGGTATTGTTTCTTCAAGTGGTCCTTGGGCAAACACCGAATCCGAATACACTCCGTGGAAGACGAAAGACTACGCTCAAGATCCAACCGGGTTCGTATTTATTTATTTATTATTTTTTGCCCGTTGACATTTAGAATCACTTATTTGGTATTTTTTGCCTGTTCTCTTCATAGTTTAAACGAAGAAATCCAAGATTTCCTGAGTTATATCAAACCTCGACCAGAAGAAGATGCAATAAGGAGAAATGTCGTTGAACGAGTCGAAGCTGTTATCAAAGAGCTGTGGCCTCAAGCCAAGGTTTGACTTAACTTTCTTCGGCTTTTATAATTTCTGTTGTACGTAACTTGATTTAGAAACATCACATAAGTCAAGTATTTTCTATGTAAACGTTTGTTAAGTCATTTAGAAGAATTGCCTTGCCTTCATAATTTGTAGGTTGAATTATATGGGAGCTGCCAGACGGGGCTATATCTGCCGACAAGGTTTGTGCGAAGTATTTATTTAGTTTTGTCGTTAAGATTAGTGTAGTTTAACAGGTAAATTGGTCATGTTGTGGTTTAAGGCGCCTTTCAAGCATACACGCTTAATATGATTTCGCGTTAAAGAAATCTTCCCTACAAGTACAAGACCAACGCATTACTTATTACCGGTGTTCATATCACCACTGTCTTTCTTTTGAATAAATATATTTTATTCAAGGCTATATCAATCTCTTGACGTTTATCCAATAATTTGAATGTGTTAAGTACAGTACAATACGTTACAGTACAGTACTATGTTGCTTAGAGAATCCAATCGACAGTGAATTTCTTTTTTGTAAAATTATCATTATTATTAAATATTCACAGCGACATAGACCTGGTTGTTCACGGCAAATGGCAATCCCTTCCTCTACGGACATTGGAAAACGCTTTACTCGAAAAAGAAATCGCAGACGCCAATTCAATTCGTGTTCTTGATAAAGCTACAGTAAGTGTATTGCCTAGCTTTCTATAGTTTTTAATGTGATAAGTGTACTCATTTCATGATGTAAACAAGCTATTGTACCCCTTAGTGGGTCGTATTCATTTAAATTAAAGCAAAATATGTCTAGACAAATGGCATAGTATTTTATAAACATTTTTGATACGTCTGTGATCTTGCTGCGTATTTCCTTTAAAATTTTGCCTGATCCATGGTGACTAATTTTATGCCAAAGTATTCTCAATAGAGTTGTTTTTCTTTTAACAGCTTTTAAAGAATATTTCTTAATCGCAGCTGCTTATTATCGTTGTCATAATAATTGGCTTTGTATTTCAAGAGTTGTGGGTGGGTCAGTATAAAAAAACACGCTAAAAAGCATTGGAAAACATGTTTTTTATAATGAACTAATTCGTTGCAAATTGTAAGTCTTGGCATTTAACTCGGTTTAATTTTCAGGAAATTTTCCCAACTTGTGAAAAAAAATTGAGAAATCGACATAATTTGACACCTTCCTGTGTTGTGATGTTTATTATGACTTGACATGAACATGTTAATGGGAATCCTTGGTATTTTAAATTAAATCATGTCACTCTCCATATTTGGTGAAGGTCAGCTTGTTTGTCTGCTTTTCCATTACAATAACCAACCTTTTCACAAAGTCTGTGGTATTAGGATATTATTCTTTTCCACTTTTTCTACGTATGCCATGACTTTTTTTTTGGCAAACCAGATTTCACTGTATTAAGACTGCATTATTGTATGACCAAATTTATATAGGATATTATGTGGATAATATCCCTTGGTTTTGGCTGTCATCTGTTAAATGACAATAACTAAATAATAAACCACAAGATTATATAATATACAAATGATCTGCTTTCTGCCAATCACTTCTTTGTTTGGGTTCTTTTAATAAAATTTTAATGTCAGATCTTGCTGATATTTACTTTATTAATGCCTGCAATTTTCTCAAAAAACAACACTGTTGACTCTGTCTATTTTTGCAACCTTATACCAAATTTTTATTCACTCCTAACTTGAATTTCAGGCCTTTCCCTAACCCTAGCTAAAGGTAGAAAAGATACATGAAATCTGAGTGGAATAATATTGCCTGATGACATCAAAAACTTTTCCAATAATGTAAACTAAATGTTATTCATTGGAATGTGTATAATGGAATTAGATCTAAAATGTAAAATCCAAACTCTATTGTTTATTGCTGATAAACTATTTGATATGATAAATTTTTGTAAATTGAATTTATTACAATATGTTTCATATAATTATTGAACAGTGAGAGAGCCTATTTCAAGTTGATATCCAGCACTGGTAAAACAAGTTTTTGAACTTTGTAATATAATTACCTTTAGTAAAATATTAGTGTACATTACTATAATTTTGATTTATGCATTTTGGTCGATTAGCTAGCTGGGTATATAGTAAATCTGGGGTCACATTAAAAATTATGTCTTACGGGAAACATGGTTTCCCATTGAAATTACTTTTCCAAATTTTATTGGATGAAAATGAAACAATGTACAATTTAAGTTAACAAAAACTGTACTAAAAGTAAATTATTAATTAATTACTTTAATCTTGGTGATTATTGGTAACTGCTGTACTTGGTTACCACTTTAAATTAATACAGATGTTCATTAATAAATAATAGTTCACTCATAGTAAAAAATAATTGATTAATAAAATTGTATTACATAGTAAAGTTCCAAGTCACATCTGTTTGTTTTACAAATGTTTTATAGAAACAAGTTACAATTATAAAGTTAGACAAGCATACACACTGCCTAGTGTGTGGTTGTATTTTTTAGACTAGATAAGGAGCATTTGAGTCACATGAGGGTATACTGTATGTGTTTTAACCCATTTACGGCATTAGTTGTCTGGCATTAGACAGAGTAAAATCTGTTATGTGGTTTCTTGTGCCTGCTTTGTAGCACAAGAAATTGAATTATTTAGTTAAATTGTATTATTTTGTGTTTAAATTTTGAAAAAGCATTTCATCTTGCAGTTCAGAAATACCAATAGTATTGCACATATGCACTTGCCAAATGGAAATGTTATCAAATATAAAAAATATTTTTTATATGCATTGATTACTATGGTTGTTTTCTGGTCAAAATACTCTTTGAAGGCCTATTCACATGATTGTTGATCAGATCATGACCACAAATGAATTACTGATTACAAATATTGCGATTAAAATGTTTTTCAGGTACCTATTATTAAAGTGACAGACAAGAAAACAGAAGTGAAAGTTGACATTAGTTTCAATATGAACACAGGTGTCCAGAGTGCAGATATGATAAAGGTACTGGTACCATATACTAAGATTGGGTATGAACCAGTGACATATAACACCTAATAATGGACAGTGCGTGATCCTAATGCATGCTACTTGTATTCCTTTATACCTAATATCAGAAATTTTTACTTGTCAAGGGGAGGGTTTGAGTCATTGTTTCCCAGTGAGCTCAATACATACCTGGTATTATATATAATTGGTGGGAGATCTTTGGATTGCCAAGTGATGCCAATTTTTATAATTGTAGTAAGTCATTACCAGTCTCTTTGCTCAGTCTTTTGCACAGTTTAGTGTGAGACTAAGCAAAGGAACTGGAAATGATGTACTACTGTACACTTATAGAAAATGGTGTCAGTTCTTGAGTGTCAAAGTCAGCAAGATTCTCCTTCAGTTATATAAATCAAGTTCACTTGTGTTCCCACAAAAAAATTTACATATGTCTATCACTGTGGGGGAGAGTGTAGTCAAGTAAAACAAACAAAGAACTTTTTCAGAGGACAGTAATATTTTACCCCTCCCCTCCTTGGGGCAAGCTCTTGAAAGGAAATTTCCTTCCATACTGGAAATCCTGGTTTAGGTACTAACCCATGCTCCGTGGTTCTGACCTCAAACAGCCACTTGGCAGATTTTACTCTTTCTAATGCCAGACAATTTTGCTTACCAAAGAGAAATATCCCCACAGGCAATGGGTTAATTGGTTAAAAGGGCTATTACTTATCAATGAAACAAAATATCAAACATTAAAATTAACTCATTGTAAATTAAGCCAACCATAACCTGGCTTTTTACTTTGTCCAGTACTGATAACCATGTATTTTTACTAATGCTATTTTAAACAGTACAACATTACATTTTTTGTCACCCTTTTGGTATCCTACTTGACCTAGGTCTACACTCTACAGAGCTGTGCCCCCCTGTGTGCCAACCCTATACATTTACCACTGGATTTATCATGATATTGTATTTATTTCAGAACTACATGAAGAAATACCCTGCTTTACCATACCTTACTTTTGTCCTGAAACAGTTTTTATTGAACAGAGATCTCAATGAAGTGTTTAGCGGTGGTATTAGTTCTTACACTGTTGTTTTGATGATTGTCAGCTATTTTCAGGTATGTTCGTAAATGGTTCCCTAGCAGTGACAGAAATTCCATTATATATAACCTTAAATTGACCTAACCAGCTCTTACATACAAGTTACCTATTTCTATGTCAATTTTACTTTGTATTATTTATTATTGTAATTAGCATTTATTATTTTGTACTTGAATATTGTAGTGTTGACAAGAAACATTCTCATAAATGAATACAATGAAATGTGTAATTTTCATATGAAGCTGATTCACACTAATAAACACATTTTTCCTATCCTATTTACCAGCATTCAGGTCACTTCAGTGGAACCTCAAATATGCATGTCAATTTGGGAGTACTCTTGATAGAATTTTTTGAACTTTATGGGAAAAAGTTTAACTATACTGATGTTGGAATTAGGTTGGTTGGTAATGGGTCATATTTCAATAAAGAGAAGGTCAGTATTGCCCCAAAGAACAAATAATAGGAAGATTCAGATTTGACTACCACTACCGCAATTGCTACCATTTAGGGGCCATTACCCAATCATATTTAATTCATGCAATTAACCAATTGATGAATAAAACACTGGGAAGTAGCAGCAGCGGTAGTGGAAGTCAAATCTGAATCTTGTTATTGTTAGTTGTCAGTCCATTGATTATTTGGTTGTCTGGTTGGTCAGCAAGTTTGTCAGTCGGTTGATCGGCTGGCTGGCTTGGCTGCCTGCCTGCCTGCCTGCCTGGAATAGTAAAATTATTTGGTGTTAGTCAGAGTAAAATCTGTTATGTGGTTGCTGGTTGTGCTGCTGGTTTTGTTAAAAACATCAATGTCTATTTTTTCCTCAGGTGTTGGGTGAAATGGCAAGCAGCACATATTTATGCATTGAAGATCCACTCACTGAAGGTTGGTAAATTATTATATACCATGGTTGACAGATTGATTGATTGATTCACCTAATTGATCAGACAGTTGTGTTGATTGATTTGGTGGTAGATTGATCGATTGGTTGATTGTTTGATTGATTGATCGATTGATTGTTTGATTGGTTGATTGATTGATTGATTTATCGATTGATCAATCGATTGATTGACAGATTGACAGATTGATTGATTGATTGATAGATTGATCTTGTCGATATGTCATCAGCATAATGTCGTTTTTTTAGGGAATTTTATTGGAAAAAATTCATTTCATATCAATAAAGTAGAGAATGCATTTGCATGGGCCTTTTCTACTTTGGCCCATGGAGTTTTGAATAAAATCCCAGGAAATGAGTCATGGTAAATTTATTCTTCATAATTACATATGTAAATATTATTTGTCCACCTGTCTTGTTTTTTTGATTACCGTACTTGTGTAGTATTTTGCAGGGGTGAACCAATGCTCATCTTATATGGGGGTAGAGAATACCTTCGGGGGGGGGGCACCAGTATACATGTAAAGCCTATGATAAGCAGATCTAGATTGGGTATCAAAGATAGCGCAGGAATGACGTAAAAATGCGTGGCATTTCCGTGCATGGGTGAACACGTTATTTTTATGTTGTTTTGGAGATTTGCATCCTCGATTTAAATTTGTGTAATAATAACAACCTTCAGTAAACTTGCAGTTTTTATCAGGGGTTAGAACATTTCTGAAGCCTGTTAGAACATTTCTGGGGGTGTTAGAACATTGATTTTACGTTTGAGGGTGTTACATTACATTCCCCCTCCCCCCTGAAAATCCACCTCATGTATTTTGTAATTTTCATTTTCTGTCATTGCCTCTTTCTTTTTTATCCTATCTATTTCCTTGCTATAATTGCTGTTTTGTTTTCATTTCTCTCCTAAAACTATTTACAATGTATGCAGTTCACTTTCATTCGTCATTTCACCATTTACCCGATGCTCACAGTCTTCTACTTTATCCTTCGTATTTTAGTAGCATTTTAGGTAGGGTAACTCGCATCAGTAAAGAAACCATCGAACAACGCGAGAGAACGCTCAAGTTATCCCTTCAAACTCCATCGATATTAACGATGCCAAGTTACGCAAGTGTTGCGACGAGAAACACTCGCACGACGACAATACGTTCGATAAACGGCGAAAAAACTATTGACTTAATGAGGCCGGTGCGGTCGAGCCCGTCTTCGACAAATCACTCGCACTTCTCACGGACAAAACACAACTACGACGAACGAAATAATCATGAAAGAACTTCATCCGCGGGGTTCGCAAAGACTTCTCGGAACCCAGCAACGTTCGACCGCCACAGACAGCATCTGAAAGAGAATAATGAGACGAATTCAAGAATAGCCAGAGATCATTATTTTAAAGACAGTAGCCGAAAGAACGCTGTAGAGCGATCGTCTTTTCGAGATAAAACCACAGAGAAACAGCGGTCTCTCCTTTCTCCGAATCACACACCGACTTCTCCGAAACGAACACACTCGTCATCGTCATCACCATCACCATCGTCTATCACAGAAACGTGTGCGATGCGAAGCACAAAGAGTGGACCATCACTCAAGTACGTATCACCACTGACTCGTAAAAAGCGTCGCCGAAAAAAACGCGGTAAAAGAAAACGCCCCTCAGTTTGACTTGTGAACAAACCTTGTCTAACTAAAGGGTGTTTAACTAGATTAGCAATTGAGAGACTCCCCTACAGCAAAGGATAAAAAAAATGTCCTGATGTAGGATCCAGTGAGCTCGATATACAACTGGCAGCTCAAAAAATTTAAGCCAATTCTGGTAATTGTAGTACGTAATTTCCAGTTTTTTCGCACGGTCTCACACACAGTAGACTGTGCAAAGAGAGTGGAAATGACGTACTACAATCACAAAAACTGGCTTCAATCGTTAATCCAAAATTTTCCCTACAATTATAGTACGTATCGAGCTCATTTGTAGGATCCCTCTTCAAACGTCAGCAAAAGTACTTAGACGTTTAGCCTATTAGAATACCAGTTCTAACTCCGACTTTTTGGTGTTAGATTTCATATTTATGAAAACTACAGGGACATATTAGCCTAAACTTTTAATTGGCATATGTTATAACGCGTGGATTGTACGTGACCATAAGAGTGGTTTTGAGATCCCCTACCGAGCTTGCGGTTTTCACTCTTTGTTTTATCCAGCACAGTGTATTTGGGTAACGTTGGACGTTTCCGTTCATTAACAATGGATCGCTTAGAGACGCCTCCTTGGCGATCTTTGGAGTTTCCGTGCAGTAGGCGGTAATCCCACGTAGTGATAATTAACCAACGATGTTGAGCAGATTGATGCTATATTTTCTATATGTTAACGACCTATCTCGTGTATTTTGATCATTTTCGCAGTAGAGATGTTTTCACTTGAGATAGGACGAATGCTGGGGTATTAAGTATAGGTTGCATATACATAAGTCACACATGGACCTGAGAAGCCGATAACTTCTGGTAACAATATCTGACTTATATCCCAAATTCGAGGTATATAACCTACAGTACGCTATCCACCAAATAGTGTTTTTTTCAATCGCTCTAAAACTGCTCGTTGTTCGGTATAACCTGCATTAAACCTTGGTATTCTTATATTGGGGTTGTCTTTAATAACTGTTAGCTTCAAATCTGTAATTTCATTGCTTTTCAAGCATGTTTAAAACGGTTGAAAAAATTGTTGAGTATTATTCCACTTGTGTCTCCAGAGACTCGGTAGCTTAACTGGTAGAGCAGCGGAATTCCCGATGGTGCGAGTTCAAGTCCCGCTCGAGTCAACCGCTCATATTGGTTGATTAAGCTAAAATCGAGTAAACTGCGTTATTATTAGAAAGTTATTTAATTCTGGGAAGGTTTCGTCGTTATTAAGTAGTGCAGCCCCGGCCGTGACTCTGAGAACTTGGTTCTCTAAAGCCTGGTTTCCATATGATCGCTACGATCGCCCAAAATAGTGTCCAGCCAATGGCTTTGCTGTCGTTTTAGCATTTTAGTGTGTCTACCACCAGGTCGATTTTACTTTGCCAGATAATTTAGAAATGGAAAGCTTTTATTCCCAGATTTATAGTAAAATTGACTTTCCCGATTTCGGCCGGAGCTGTGGCTGCGACCGGGCCAAGGCTTGAGACCATAACTTTTGCCTTGCTAAGGCCGTAGAAAGATGCGAGCCCGAGTTTCGACAACCTTACTCATGCGTCGTTCTCTTGTTTTTATAGGCAACTCCGATCTCCTACCGAGAGGTTATTTTGTTGACTTCGCGCGTTCCTGGGGAGACTAATTGCATTTACACCGAACACAGTTTTAAGTGCATTGTTTTTTTTTAGCGAAAGTGAAGGTCAAGTGATTTTTTTTAATTTATTATGGATCAATTGTTTTAATCATACATGCATTCACCATTCACCAAAGAGTCAACCAGAAGAAAACACATCAACGAAAGAATGGTCAATCCTGGTGGAATATTACAAAAACCAGCTCGTGTGGTACATGTGGTACGTGTTCACCACGCTTTTATACTGCTGGTACCTCTTTGATTCGTGCATGAGTGGCAGGAATTACATTGGCAAATGTTTCCAACACACGTTTCCTACTCTACATCAGATAGTATCATAGTGGTGGTCTTGGTAAATTCATCACACCAAACCCAATTTTGGTGGACCAAGGCGTTTGAGTACCCCCAATACCACGACCTGTTGGTAGGTGCTGGCACCCTAAAGGTTTGCTTGTTACAATTCATCAATTTATAAGCCATTTTCTTCATGGTTTTTAGTACAGCATCTACTGCGCCAAGCCTCTTTACCACAAAATGCTCCACTGATAGTCAAATTACTGTGTCAACATTTTTTTTCGTGTCTGTATGGTACTGAGTACACGCCGTGCTTCTTCTGAAACCACGATTCCCCGTGCTGTTTGTATTACATCGCCAAATAATTTCCGGTACCAATGAATCACCAGGCTATAGTAGTCTTAAAAAAAATTTTACCGAAAGAGGCAGTATAAATGCATGTATAATAAGTTGGCAGAGAAGCTTTTGTAATTGTTATTTTTTGAGATAAATCAGTCAAAGATAAATCATCAATTTATCGCTTCATTACCATAATTTAATACTTTTCCAGCACACGTCGTTCGGTCCAATTTACATATGACAAAAACCGACTCTAACAACGAAGGCTCGAAATAAGAAAAGTGTTTTTCTACAGTTTCAAAGTTCTTTTATTTCCATTTTGAGCCGATGATGAAATTTTGGTTTTGGTTTCCGTTTTAAGACGAATACGTCGTTAGAAACGAGTATGAGTTCGTATTGGCCACGAAGATCGGAAAAATATAAATTTATATAAACCGGAAAAATCGTGAATATTAATTCCTATGAGCCGGAAAATCAAAAAATTGATGAATATAAAAAGGTTTCATTTCAAAAACGTAAAATTATTATTGCACGCCTAGTGCCCTTTCTTGGCGAAATAGGAGCTGAGGACCTCCCAACGTTTCCATAAGCTAGGAAAATTGAAAATAATTGTATAAATCGAAGGATTTCTTAAATGCTAGAACACCTCAGCTACGGTACTAGATCCGTCTTGGCAAAACCGTGGTTTGAGAAGTTGAATTATATTATTGTCCAATGCACGGGATACGGAAAGCAACAGGGAATTTGATTGCATATAACATGGACAGAATATCTATACATATTAGGGCTTTTTAAATTTTTCAAAAGTAGTTTTTAGTATTGATTTTATTCTAATTATAATCCGTAATATAAAGTATGTATACTAACAGAAGTGTTACCCTTAATCTTCTTTCTGGCGCTCGAACTAACCAGTTTACTAGTTGCCTTTTGTCTGCTAGTGGCGCTGTCTGCGTTTATCCAGCTAAGAATACACCAGCTGTCGCAGTATGTTTGCTGAACCTCACCTGTAACAACCGAAGTCTTGTGGCTGTTTGTATAGACCTGGACGTGGACAAAAATCACGATACGTTCCCCACTCTAATCACGCTCGGGTATTCGCAGACAACAATTTCACTTCTGTCAAATCTGATTTCCATACGATTGTCACAGGTATAAGAATTGTTTCTGTCGTAAAAAATACAGCTTGATGTTCACGGGCGATTCATTATATAAAGAAGCAAAACAGTCATAAAAATAGTGTACTATAGTTATGAATGTTTCCACATGATCGTACAAGTCCTTTACGTTTTTTACGATAGAAACGATATATACTTGAGCACAAGAATGCTTAGATCTAAAACACATGTACTGTATTTTTGCATGAATATGTTTCATTTTTAACGCCAAACCGCAACCGTTGACGTGTTGCCTGAGACGAATACTGTTGTACACTTGTGTGAAGTCCCCCTGTTGTACTAACAGCGATGACAAAAACGATCGAGCAATAATCAGTGAGCTCGATTTATATAACTGGAGGAAGATTTTGAGGACTTTCGCACACTGGAATCCGACGCCAATTTTTATAATTGTAGTACGTGTTTCCAGACCTTTTGTTCGGTCTCGCACGTACTAAACTGCGCAAAATACCGAACAAAAGGACTGGAAATGATGTACTACCATTATAATATTGGCGTCACTCAGCAATTCAAAGATCTCCCTCCAGTTATGTAAAGAACATATCGAACTCACTTTGTAGATTCGTGTGGTATGATTTAGGATCTGTTTTTCCTTCGAAATGGTTCAATGTTTTATGTCCATTATTGTCGTGTAATAGGTTTGCACAATTCAGGTTTAGTCACAATATTAAATAGAAACTTGTTTTTTTATATATATATACATATATATAGTAAATATAATTATTGAATAAGCATATAATAGACGAATTATTTAATATCGTATTTTACATGTAATCTCATACATGTTTGTATGTAAATTTATTTTAAATAGTCTGATATACAAAAATACACACGGGTTTTACAATTGAACTTGCAAGTGGGTGTTCTGTCTCCATTTTTATTTCTGCCTGGTAATTGTTCTGACGCCGCCACAGATTTGCCAAAATGGCGAAAGCGGACAGCGATGTGTTTGAATAGTGCAAGCAATTATCAAGATGATGATTTCGACGATTCGAAATTACTCAGATTTTTTCAGTAGACTGACGTTGTGTCCTTAATTTGGTTTGAAAAATTTTTTTTCGAAGTGCAAGTAGAAGTATTTATTCTTGGGGTAAATTCCGGTACCACAAGTGAACTACCAGCCGCATACGATGTGATTGAGTTACTTTTGACGTTCAGAGGCGGTTGCTTAAAGCTGCGTTAGTTGTGGTTAGCTTAACCGTAAGTGAAACGATGAGAAGCAAAATTATTGAAACGTCGTTGCTTTGTAATAGAACTTCTTTGAATTAGTTCAAATGTTCCAACAGAAAGTAAAGCGGGTTAGCGTTTTTCACACCGTCGAACAAGTCAGCGGGGAGTAATAACACTATATAGATCAGGAAATATTCCAAAGTGAACCCAATTTATCCAAAGACATTGGCAGTGTTTTTTTTTGTCTCAAATGAAAAACTGTTTAATAATTTATTTTACAGATTTGTTCTATCTTTATTTTCGAGATATTTGGCTTTCAGTTTTGAATTTGGTAAAATTTGATTACGTCCGCCATCTTGAATATTCACGGGAGTGCTGTGATGACAACCAGGGTCACGCGAAATTTTTTATTTTGAGAACTGTATTACAATCTGGGGTTTAAACATGAGTGATTGTTGCTTTGTCATTTGTTGTTTCTCTGCCACCAGTTACAAGTTGCCCTCTAAACACAGTCACACAGCAAGAGTTTCTTTACGGTTTCCTGGTTGTGATGTCACCTAAACTGAAGCTAATTAAGGTTCAAGATGGCGGTCATCAACAACGTCTAGCCCAGAGCAGGTTTGAAGTGAAATTTCGCTCACAATTTCTATTGTAAACTTTGATAAATGCGAACAAGTATACACACCAGTCGAAAATATAAAACTATAAGTCCAGGATTGCAAAGATTCAAAGAGATTAAAAACTATAATAGTA
>JAOBAZ010268165.1:2116-15068 GCA_026546875.1 Pteroeides caledonicum
GTTCCCAAATATATTATTTGACTTGACTACGCATTAACTGCATAAACTTTATTTTGTATTCAGTAAAATTCATAATATTTGCATTATGTGGAGACTAAATTGCATTTAGTCTCCAGTCGTGACTTTCAATCCATTTTTAAAAACTCTTCACAAGTTTTAACTATGCAGGGTACTTGATTCTATAGAAAGCTTTCCTTTTATTTTCAGGCCTTAGCAGCAACGTTTTGCATAAAAAGATGTGCTTTATTCACTTGATAGATGACGAAATTCTACATACAGTAATTCTATCCACGTTTTAACGTACTCTAGATTCCGGGTTCCCATGCTCACTCCTTCAGCAGTCAAAATGCTCCCCGCTAAACTCCTACGGCTGGCGCCGCCTCTGATCTTAATATTAATTGCTTTGGTTATGTGAAATCAAATGACTGTTGTACGATCCCACCGGAAACTGTGCTGTCCCACTACAATAGTTGTATGGCACTCTCCCCGCAGATGCTTCTTTAGGGGTTTTTTGTCATTCAAAGGGGACGCCCGGAGCACAATAGACAGGCAGAAATTTGAGTAGCACTTCTTTAGGGTTCCCATGATTTCTTGGGCGCGTGCATAGCAATCCCTAATAATCCTTAGGATAGCCATAATATCAAAAAAAGCCTCTGCGGAGGAGAGTGGAGGTAGTGTATGATACAGCCGGCAACCGGATGATGATGTTCATGCAATTTTCCCGACGCTCTTCCCGAGAGCCTACGTTCCCCGCAACCAGGGTACAGAAAACGAAAGCACAGAATCAGAAATAAACAAAAGGTTCACTTAAGATGGAGTCTTTGAAGTTTATAAGTCCCCGCGCATATCGCATTACGCATGTTGTCGGCCATTAATTACTCTGGGCAGTAAACTGCACACAATATAGAGAGACGTTGCACAGTTCAGTTCATTTTTTATGCCGTGATAATCCGTTTACATATTCAATCTTGTCTCGGAAACCTGCGTTCCACATCAAAATATTGAACGTTAATTAAGGTCCGAAACGTCGTTTTTATTAAAAAATATTCAATTGTAATTTCTCATAGTGGTGAAAGGGCTTATTAAGCATAGTTTGACAAAACGTTTTTCTGATTGCATGTTGAAGATCAAGAAAAACGAGAAAGTACTGCTTGGGAAAAAGAACCGTCATAATGATTTGGTGAAAAAGCATAGTTGTTTCTGCGGTGGCCCAACAAGAGTAAAATAATTTATAAAATAAATCTAAAATAATTTATTAGATGCGCAGAAAGATTGATATGATTGGTGAAAACTCATTATGGACTGTGACGTAATCAGTTTGCATATTCCCCAAATGAAACAAGGTAGCAAAGCTCAGTGTTAAAGCGGTACTTTCAAGTAGTCCTTAGCCAGTGGCGTAACTAGGTTTGAAAAATAAGGGAGAACCCAGGAGGGCACAAAATAATTCAGGGGTGGACACATGGGTGGTTGTTTTTCAACTAAAAATCAGTTAAAATAGCCGCACTATTCTGTTATCATGTTTGGTGGCAAATAATTTGATAAATACAAATAATATTTCCACATTAATTTACTAGTTGGCACTTTGGATTTGGAAGCCAATCACTGCAACAGTTCAACCAATTGAATTTCTGTGAAAGTTCTGTCCAAAGTAAAATTTTTAATTCATACGGTGACAAACATTCGTCCTATGGGTCTTTGCCTGACGTTCAAGACGACGTTCGGCAATTTAATGTTCCTCGATTTTTTATATCCGCATGTAATACGCATGAAATTAAGAAGCAATCCCGTTGTCTAAAGGGTGGGAAAGAGCAGCGCTAGCAGCGTACTTGCATTAGATTTAGCAGTTTATTCTTAGCACGAATTCTAGAAACACATGCACTAACGTTTGTGCACACGCACAGACATTCATGCGCTCGCACATGTACACATGAAGGAAAACATGTCCAATAGAAATAAAGTAAACAAAAAATTAAGATGTTATTACCATAAGATACTAAGTACTTCATTTTAAATCCACGTTTTTCCACAGTAGCATCTGAATGAAAGACTACGAGCAATTTGGATCCAGATGATGTCAATTTACCAGGAAGTGTGTCGCCACAAAAATTTCCCAGTAGTGGTGAGCCAGTAGTCTCCCCATCGTAGATTTTTAGATAGTCATATTCACATTTGTCAGAAGATTCCACCTGAAGAATTGAATTGTGAATTAACAAAGTGTTTTAAAAAATCTCTTTATGAGTTGGATCGTGACAGACAGGAATTTCAAAAATAGACATGTACATTTAATTTACTGTAAACTATGCTCTGGCAAATTTTATAATATTCAAAACTATTTCGTGATAACTTCTAAGATAAGTCCGAGAATGTTATTGGATGTTCGGATTTTGCAGTCATATCTAATGTACTTAATCAATGAACGTTTTGTAACACATTTTGAAATAAATAAAAGCAATAAAATATTTTTGAGCGACGTGTCGACGCCATCTTAGCGTCATTTTTAAGCTAAATGATTAGATCGTTAAAATTACAAATATTACAAAGTACAACAATTGCGTAAGCATATAAACTAATTTTAAATTTACGCGCGAAATTGCGAAAAATTAAAAAGGTGAATAACTAAATAAAATAACTAAATGAAATAATTAAAAGTTCATCAGTAATAGCATTAAGCAAATAGTTGGGACTGAATAGAGTACTATTGTTTGTTTAAACTCGGATGTAATTCCTTGATGAATAACATCTCATGAATAACATAAAAACAGAAGGCAATCCATCTTTCCTTTACACTTTTTAAGAATGGAAAAGCATTTCTCAATCTCCTCCGTACTTTAACCGTGGGACTCCACCATAAGTTTTCAAACAAGTTTTCCTTGTAAAATTTCCCTTGACAATTCATTTATGTTGCTGTAAATGGTCCATTCTGTACGTTTCTAGTAGGCACGTATTGACAACTTGCCTTGTTCAAGCTCATAAGCTAGCATGGCAGCTTTTGAGCAAGTATGTACTTGACCAAATAAAGTATACACGACCAAATAAAACTTGCCAAATCGGGAATTACTAGAACAACTTGCTCGTGTAAACTAATCTTTAGAAACCTGCATTAGTACCCGCCTCAGTATTATTTAAAGCTACTGTAGTCGTGTCCAATTGTGTGTTAAATATGGCTGTTATAGTGTTAAACATCATTATGAAACATCTAGACTATATTCATTTTTGCTAATGATTGTTTAGTCAATATTTACCTCAAAATCTTCAAAGTTGACCGTAATTATTTTGTCATTTGTCGTTGAAAGAGTCCATGAACAATCTGTATTGCCAGGATACGAGCGAGAGTATAATGGACTGGTAAGTACCCCATCCCCTTGTCTATAAGTGTCACCACAACTTAAAACTGTCGCTGAAACGACATTGAACATAAACATCAAACCAAAATTTAAATTCTACATGTTTTTAAAAACTATTTAGGAGAAACAAATTGTTATAAGAAACAAAAGTTTATATTTATATTATAAAATCTGTTTTTATATTTATATTTATACAGAAATAAATATATATTTTATTTTTTCAGCATTCAAGCGTATCTTTCATAACCGCAGTCTTCAATTGCAATCTTAAATTTCAAATTTTTGAAAATTTGGTACAGCCAATTTTTAGAATAAAAATGAAAATTCTCGGGAGTCTCCAAGTACTCGCTTATTAAGTAAACATATTGGCAGCAAGGAAAATCGAGCGTATATACTACGAGCTCTGCACTCTGTCCCAGCAGTAATCGTCAGGAAGTCACCAGAATATGTGAACTTGCGGAAGTGTTGCAAAACAAGTGGGGTCACTTGCTCCTAATCACTGCAACTGCACCAGAACATCGAGAAAACATCTGTGACAAAGTCACTTTTGACAAAGCATGCAGATAACATGTTCTTTCCCAATATCAGAGAACGTTTGAACATTCTTGCTGTTTTGCGATGCAATTACCAGCACGGAATGCTCATTTTCCCATGTAACGAGATTGCACATAGTGGCGTAGCCAGCCTGACGATTTTGTCCTGCTATGTAAATTTCGAATTATTAAAATTATTCATGTCTTTAGAAATTTATTGTTTTCACAGTCGATGAACAGCAAAATATTAGCATAGCGGGACAAATCGTCAGGCTGGCTACGCTACTGATTGCACACATGGCTATAAGAAGTGCAATGCGTAGCAACGCAACCTACAGCTGTTATTGCCACGGAGTTGCTAAAATGCGAGTCTGGAAATTGCAAGCCTCCGATTTACCAAGTGGAAAAAAGCGCTGGATAAACGGTCATGCCTAAAAAATCAGGGGCCGGTTGTTCAAAGCCTGGATAAATTATCTAGTGTGTGTATTATCCGTGAGACAACGTATTTTATGACTCTTATATTTACGTTTGGGTTCAAACAAACACCATATGTTACAGTTACTTACTTTTTGTTTATAATTGTTGTTTTAGTTAACACATTACAATGGTGCATGGCATAAAAAACAGTTACCGTAAAACTTACAAAAATCTTGTCTCGGCGTCTTCTTTGCTTACCAGACAACTGACGCCGAAACTGAGAGAAAACCCATCGAGTGTTGGTATTGTTATCACGCTGCAATTTTTGATGCAGCTTGGTTTTTTGGATACGCTAAAAAACGAGGTTTTTTAGCGTATAACACCTCTTAGTTGCACAATAACCTGGATTTAGTCCTACTTTCTGCAAATTTCGATAAGTTCCATTCATTGCGGTACGCGTAACATCCTTTCATGCAACTTGTGTCGCGCAGCAATTTTTTTTCCCGAAAGACAAGTTCCAGCAAAAAATTGCAGCATGTACAGTAACACTTTTATAACTCAACAACGTCATTGCTTGTTACTTGGCCGTTGTTTGTTTTGTACTTCGCTATTAGCAATCACGTTCATATTATGCACAATTGCCCGCATATAAACATTTAACAACTAGGTTACCCATAGGATAATAATGCTGCCTTTGATATCAAAGCACAAATGTGTGTCGCACATATCAAATACCAAGTTAATGATACGTTCAGAAATAACACGCTTGATACCATGCTCGAACAGTACCGTAAATATTTGATGGGTTGGAAATGCATTAAGGGCACTGGAGAAACTCCGGTTTACAACTGTAAAATAAGACTCTCGTTATACAAGTCTAACCTTATATTAAAATTTAGAATAGCTAGATTTAAACGCGTTTGCGTGCCGAACGCAAGAGCGTTCTGGTTTTAGTGGAACGCATTCGGAACGCCAATGGAACGCCAGCAGAACGTGAACGCAGTGTTAGGTTAATTCTTGGCAGTACTGTAATTTACTATTTAGTCATTTAAGTATTCTGGTATAAATTAATAAAACATTTATACTATATTACACTACCTTGTGTCTGCGTGTTTCTTCTATCTACATAAATTACATAACAATAGGTTAATAATATAATTAATATTTTGTTTTTGATATACGTTTTGTTCTGTTTAGAATTTTACATAATGAACTGTAATCACTTGATTTATTGATCTTGGTTGTCCACCATATTTATTTCCTGCGATATTTTATATCATAGTCACGTCCGATCTAACATCGTGTTCATCGTGTTGCGCAGTATTCAAAACGCTTCCTATGCAAATGAAATGCCACGGCATCTCTAGACCCTGCGTTCAAGATTGACCACAATTATCTCAGAAGGAACACAATATTACAAATACTTCACATTGTGTGATGTTGAGTTCTGTTATTAGGTTCAACTAAATTACTCTATCTAGTCAATTTACAACTTATAGAAAGTCAAAAAAATTAAGGTTAAGTGAAATAAATGGTTTATTATTTCATATACTCTTCAAATAACAATGATAAAACGTACATCCTATTGGTATCCTCCTGTGCAGACCATTGTTTTGTTGTGCGTTAAACACCACAATGAAGCTAAAAGAAGGAAAGTATTTTGATCGATAGCCACTTTGTTTAATATAGTTATGACATGTTATAAACAACGCATACACCATCCACAAAATTAGACACTAGTAAGCTAGTTCGTTTACTGTTTACATTATAAAACAATGTCAGGAAATGATAATTGCTATATACATACGTAATTTCTATCACTTACATTAGCGAAAAACAAATGGCTGAAACTCCTTTCATCTTGAAAACTAGGTCAATATTGGCTGGAAGAAAGTGTATCAACTTCGGTCGGTGATGAAACGGATGTGAAACTTTTAAAGAGATTACCGTCTTAATTAATAAGTTGAACTCAAGTATCACCTTTCAAGAAATGTTTTACGCTGTTAGGTCAAATCAATACTAGCAAAATTCCAGAGAAAAATTATAAAAATAATTGATAATTATGGTTTTGATATAATGTTTTGAGATATGTATTGTTTTATAATTAACATTTTAATTAGAATAAATAAGCAAGATAGATGATAGCAAGGACTAAAAAGTGGTTTGTAAAGTTACTTGAGAGTTTTATTCATCTCATTTTTGGGCATGATGTTATCACCACCTGGTAAATCGATCGCCACTAACATGCATGTGACACGCTGAGTCACGTTGACGTCACCGACTCACCGTAAGTATAAGCATAATAGTATGAGGTGCAGTTCATAATAGTATGAATTGCAAATGTAAAATATACGTACCGTAAATACAGTAATGCCACAACCCGCGTAAAACAAAATCAATAATACATTTTGTTAATGTGAATTGAAAGGCTAGACTATAAACCAAAACACTAAAGTTTAAAACAGATTAGGCTTTTCTTTCTCAAATTCCAAAGTATATTCCATCCCGTATGAAGCGTTTATTTTCTACCGGCTGGGATCGGGTTTTCAAAAGTGAAAAGTCGATTAGTATATATCCTGGATTAGTTGAGCATAATTTGAGACGGATTTTGCAGGGATTTTGTCGGCCAAATTACGCTAATAAATTTTTTGCCCACAAAACCGCCCAGTTAAACAATGGCTGGAATCGAGAGCATATACTGCAGTCTTGGTATAACTTTTATGATTGTATAGACAAATTACCAGAAAGAAAACAATTTCAGTTCAGAATTGAAACAATATCGATCAACTCAGTTAAGGTTAGGATTAGCGATAAACTCCTTTAAACAAACGAAGTCTGACCATAATATATACTCTTCGGTAATCATCATTACAATACAACAGCTTAAGTCACGAACTTCTAAGCGATGGGGTTTTCCTATTTTGTATGTTTTCTGTAAGTGTTTTCTGTATAGTACATTCAGTATACAAAAATATGAACCCAAGAAGCCAAATTGCGGGTGCGACACAATCCGGTTGCAATTGACGTCACTTTTACGTAAGTGGCGTAATTTCCAGTTGTTCGGACAATAAATTTATAGAAATGTACTGTACGCTGATATCATGAACTAGATTAGTGACTCACATAAGTTATAAAGTTCAAGAAGTAAATCCGAAATACATTACAATTATATAACACTAATGAACACATAAACGCAATTTAATAGTATCATCACAACTTTGACAAAATGAGGTGACAACTTGAAACAGATTGGAGCATGTTTCTCAAAAACCGCAAATTGCCCTTTGCTTTGAATTTTTATTTACTAAATATATGGATTATTTATCGATATAGGTAGGAAATTAACCCTGTGGCACATGAACAGCACTTAATGCTGAGTTTCGTCAGAGTTTCCTGTTTCTTGTAAAAGTGTGTAGTACAAAATATCCTTTGTTCTACTATTTAAACAATGTTAAAGTACAAAAATGTTCCATGTTACATTATATGCGGGTAATTTTCGATGATAAATGCGGGTGAATTTAAGTGCAAATTTAATGCGGGAGAGTATTTCTAAATGCGGGGGTCGCCCGATCAATGCGGGTGAGTCCACATACTTGAGTATAAAACATATCATAGATCAACAACTGGCAATCCATTTTAATGAAGGGAACACTAAAAAAGTCATATAAAGCTTTGTTCTTTGCTTGTCGAGTCTTGAGTTGAGAATTGTTAGACAAATTGTCAAAAAAATTGATACTTATGGCGGATGGCATAAGTTTGCCGAAAATATATACAAAAGCGTTGATATAGCAACAAATACGATATGTTTAGCTTAATAACAATTATTCGCGATGTTAGCATATTGTATGCATATGTTCGGTTCTTGATGGGTTGTATCGGCTGCTTTGGATGGAGTGTACATGATACTAAAAGAAGAATAGGGCATATATCTCTTCAATAAATATGAATAAACACATTTATAAAAAAGCCCGCTGACGCCCGCTGACAACTTTGTCGCTATAGCAACCCATTACAGTATTGCAAACTTTTATGAGTGAAAGAAATATAATATTTAACAGATGAATCAATTTGATTATAGGCGGCTTTTAACTGTGTGTTTGAACCTTTTTAAAAATCCAATTGTTAATATTTTGGGTTTACAAAGCTGCAGTGTAGCTGCAACAAAAAATAAATGCAAAAGCGTGAAAAGTCTTGCAACGCGGGACACTCACACGCACGTGGACGCTATTATAGTTTTACTTCAGCATCAGTGGTTCGATCCACATGCAAGGATTTTTCTCTGCCACAAGGAAATATTGCCCTTGAAAGGAAAACGCAACAAAATAAATTACACGAGAAAATTGGAAGTAAAATTAAAAATTTTAAAGGAAATTATAAGGATTTTTTGTGAGAAATGCAGGCAAAGACGCAACACAAGCATAACTCGTATTTAGGATAGAGCGACCTCTGATGTTCTCCCGTTTGCTCGCCGGCTAAAGCCGAATTTCTAATACTTCCGGTCTGTAATGATATGCATTATGTCATGATTGTAGTGATATGCACGACGTAATGAGCATGCGCATAGATTGCATGAGTTGTGTGTGTTTTATGTAAGACTCGATATGTACTCGAAGACTAGCATTAAAATCTTCTTCTATCATATACAGTCATTTTGAGATCATTACATGGTACCAGGAGTAAAACCAAAATGGCTCTCAGCGGCGATGACTCACGACAATGGACTAGTCTGGTCAAAATCTACGAGAAAACTTTCGACGTTTTAAACAACACGCCGAATTGATGTTGACGGGTCCTCTCAAATCACGTACGAAAGCAGAGAAAAGCAGCTATCTCCTCATCTGGAGTGGCCAGAAGGACCGAGACATATTCAACACATGGCAAGACCACACAGAGGAAGACAGTGTAAAATTAAATACATATTACACCGTTTTGAACAGTACGTTAACAAGTTCCACCAGAAAATCTAAGATCCCGACAAATCAGTAGAACATTTTACAACTAAGGTTCAAATTTTAGAACGTGATTGTGAATTTCCCAATAAAGATGAAATGATTCGAGACCGAATCGTTTTCGGCACTAACTCGCAAAAATTTCGAGAAAAACGTTTCGACGAAGGGTCAGATCTCAGAAAGACGTCACAACCGCTAGATCACACGAAACAAAAGCAAAAATAACCATCATGAATACAAGTGCAAACATCAAGTGTAAACACAGCGAAAATTCAAGACATCGGTCGTATATCTAAACAGAACAAAATTCGACAACAGTCAAAACATGGGAGAATGACACTGGGAGCCGAACGGCATTGCACATGGAGAGCCCAAGGCCGTCCAAATCAAAATAAATCCGACTGCGGAAACTGTGGTTGCTCTCATGGAAGCTCTGAATGGTGTCCCGCCACAGGCCAAATCTGCTAAATCTGCAACTACTGTAAAAAGAGAAACGATTTTGCGCAAGTATATGTAGAAAGAAAGCGAGATCACAACAAAGAATACACAATCTCCAAGACACTGGTCCTACTATGGAAGAAGAATTTGAAACCCGGCGTTCGAGTCCATCTGTATCGGAAACATACATGGCAAGCAATCACCCTGCAAATATGAAGTATATGAAACTGTCGACATTGATTTACCTGGAAGGGAGACGAAGGCGACCACCCTGAAAGCAAAACTGGACACCGGGGCCCAAGGAAACGTACTACCTTTGCAACTTTACCAAACGATTTACCCTCAAAACATTGACAACAATGGCCGACCAAAACAAGGAATACTCAACCATTCAAATATCACAATGGTTGCTCATTGTCGGATCCACCACTAGTGCACGTAATTTGCATATCACTGCTTCGCCATTCAATATTTTATTTTGACCAACTTGTTTTGTTATGCAAACTAGGTGCACTAGTGCTGGATCCGATCATGGTTGCTTATGGTGGTTCAGAAATAAAACACCTTGGCACTGTAAATATCCCATGCTACTCAACCAACAAAAAGCAACAGCAAGTTTTTATGTTACGGACACACCAGGTCCAGCCATCATGGGACTTTGCACAGCCACCGATCTCAATCTTATCAAGTTTACTCTAGAAGTCAAAGCTTCTCCATCCAGCAGTCTGCCACATAAACCCAATAAACTATAAACCACACCCATAAAGAATAAACAAGACCTCATAGCGCAATACCCAGAGTGCTTTAACGGAATTGGGAAATTTCAGAGTGAATACCATATCACCGTTGATCCTTCAGTGATCCTTCAATCCCACCTATGGTCCACCCTCCAATTAAGGTACCCATCACCATGAAGGACGAAATCAAGAAAGAACTCGACAAAATTGTCGAGAACGATATCATCGCAAAGATACAAGAAGGTGAACCCACTGCCTAGGTGTACAGCCTCGTGTATAGAAGGAAGCCCAACGGTACACTACGACTGTGTCTCGATCCCAAAGACCAGAATGCAGCTATCAAGAGAGAACACCATGCAATGCTAACCTTAGATGTGGTACTTGGAATGTTGTACTGGATACTGAATCAAGCTACTTAACTACATTTAACTCACCTTATGGCCACTATCGCTTTAAGCGAATGCCATTCGGTCTGTCTCAGGACGTTTTCCAGATGAGATCTAGATTCGACCAAACTGTCGAGGGATGCCCTGGTGTGATCGGAATAGCTGATGTCATTATAGTATACGCCAAATCAGTAAAAGCTTATGACGCCAACATGCACAATATGATGACCCACTGCACTGAAACCGGTCTTAAGCTTAACCCTAAAAAATGCTTTGTCAAGCAAGACAGAATCAAGTTCTACGGAGTTATTTGCAGCAAGGTAGAAATCAACCCTGACCCCAGAAAAGTTTCAGCCATCAAACAGATGACGCCACCGACAAATAAGCAAGAAGTACAAACTTTTCTCAGTTTGGCCAACTACATGAGTCCGTTCATTCCAAACCTGAGTGCTCTAACAAGGCCTTTGGAGAATTAATCTCAGACAAGTCAATATTCTGCTGGAACGCTTCGTACCAAGAAGCTTTGGATAAAATTAAAGCATCCATAAGTGAAGTTACACTCACGTACTTTGGCCCAAAGAAATCTACAGTCCTTCAAGTTGACGCATCATTAAAGGGACTCGGGGCAGCCATACTACAAGAGAATAAGCCAGTCGCCTTCTCAAGCAAAGCCTTATCAGATGCAGAGAAACGTTATTGCAACATCGAGAGGGAAATGCTAGCCGTTATGTATGGGTGTGAAAGATTCCATACCTATCTATTTGGACGCACCTTTATAGTACACTCGGACCATAAACCGTTGGAGCATCCATCTAAAGCATTTGACAGTCACACCACCAAGGCTCCAAAGAATGCTGCTCAGACTTCTGCCATACAATCTTGTGATAAAGTACCAGCCCGGGAAGACAATGGAAATCGCTGACGCACTATCAAGGTTGTCACCTGAAGAAACCGACGAAATGGATGTCCAAACACATGAAATTTGCCCCTAGTTCAGCATCGACATAAACAATTCAAGAAAGCACATGCTCAGACCCAGAGCTGTCAGCCTTGAAAGGACACGTATACACTGAATGGCCTGCATCAGTCAAAGACGTCCCCGATCTAGTGTCACCCAACTGGGCCTTGGACGAAATAACCATAAAAGACGGAATCATGATGAAAAGCCACCGCATTATTATACCAAAATCCATGCACAGAGAAGTGCTCGCGAAGCTACATGCCTCCCACCAAGGAATAGAAAAAACGAAACTGCGGGCAAGAACAGCTGTCTACTGGAAAGACATCGACAACATTACCAAGACAGGCCGAGTATGTCAAGATTTTTGAAGCAAGCAAGCAAAGGAACTAATGACGCCAACAGAAATCCCACCACGCCCTTGGCATAGTGTTGGGACTGACATCTCAACCTCGACGGATCTGACTACTTAGTCGTTGCTGATTACTATTCAAAATTTTTGTTTGTAAAGAAGATACCGCAAGGTCAAAGCAGTGATAGAACTACTAAAGCAGATCTTTAGTGAACACGGCGTCCCACAAGTGCTACGTTCAAACAACGGGCCTCACTACGATAGCCAAATTTTCAAAGAATTCGCACTGCAGTACGGGTTCTTACATGTGACGAGTTCCCCCTCTTCTTCCACACAGCAATGGGTTTATAGAATCGCAAGTGAATATTATAAAAACACCCTGAAGAAGGCTAAAGCTACGCAAACAGACCCATACATCGCCATGATGTGTTTAAGAAGCACCCCTATCGACAGTAAATTACCCTCACCAACTATTATATGGCAGACCGATAAGATAACATCCCTAGGAGAATCCAACGGAGCTACGGCAGCTAAAACGTAACAGGTAGGCTGGAATACAGGCAGGAGCAACAAAAACACTATTATGATAGAGTGAGCAAATCCCTTCCATCATTTCACTCAGGTCAACAGGTCCGCATCCAGGACCCAACACACCACAAGTGGAAACCCGCAGTAGTAACAGAAAAGCTGCAAGACCTTCCTCGGTCGTATAAAGTGAAAACACGTGTTGAAAAAGAGCTGCAAAGTAACCGACAACACATTCAGTAGCGTAGCCAGCCTGACGATTTGTCCCGCTATGCTAATATTTTGGTGTTCATTGACTGTGAAAACAATGAAT
>JAOBAZ010268276.1:0-15065 GCA_026546875.1 Pteroeides caledonicum
GACAGACAGACAGACAGACAGACAGACAGACAGACAGACAGACAGACAGACAGACAGACAGACAGACAGACAGATGGGTCTGATGGACAAACAAGCAGATAGATGGATGGGCAGATAAGTAAGAGAAACAAATTAGTAAAAATTGAATGAATGGATGGAAGGAAGGTTTGAAGAAGGGAGGTAGGCAGGAAGGTTTGGTTTTAAAATATCAGAAGTAAAAAAATTCTAATTATATTGCAGCAATCACAATTCCTTCAACGATATGAGCAGAAGATAGTGAATGTTGATGTTGGATCATGGGTGAAAGGAATCCTGGGCGAAAAAGATGAAATATATGAACAACATTTCTAGCTGAACAAAGAAGTTCAAAAAATATTTATAACTATAATATTGTTAGTTATTCAAAAATAATTATCTGTATATATATAAAATGTATTTAATTCCATAGCCATTTCAACAAAAATGATAAACGGTAAATAGTTTGTACCAACATGGCTGGCATTAATCCTAGATTAAATGTTTGTTTTATTTAAAAATGTTATGTACAAAAAAGTTTGCCATTATGATTGCGCGTCTGAACTGCGAATGGGCCTGGGCGCTAATTACTTTTCCTTGACGACGTAAATCTGTTGTTATAGCAACGAAAGCGAGCAAGTCGGAGTGGCGGCTTTTGCAAAGTTAACTGTAAAGTTTATGAATTTTTGGCGAAATTTTGATGATATTTAGACAAATTAATAATGGAAAGTTTCTTTAAGGTAACTGGATATATCATAAGATATTTTTGAGTGCAAACTAGTGCCATTTTAAAGGAAAGACCTGGTTTTGGGACGTGTGAGCTTTTGCCAAGATGGAGTTCAGTGATCCCCGTTTTGATTACTTGTCGGAGTATGTCTTGAAAAGTATGAAGCTGAAGAACGACAAATGGCAGAAGCTGCAAGGAAATGAAGAATACAGACAACAAATCATGGACTTTTTTGAAAAGCCTGATTTCAACTTACTTGTTATCACGCAAAATTCTGCCGGGCAACTTCAACCGCTCTATGAATTCCCTCCGTCGTTGAAAACCAAAGCAATTTATGTTTCAAAAAAGGAAAAGAATATAAACGTTGGGAAAGACAATGTGAAAAACGCTTTAACGTTTGGTGATTTATCTTATGCGCCATTGGATCAACTTTCTGCTTTAGTTGAAGAGGTATACATATTTATATTTGTGCTTTTGAGTTTTGTTTGCAGTGAATAAATATTTGTAGCGCTAGGAAAGTAAACAAGCCTGGCTATGTAGTTTGTTGTTGGTTTGCATGATAAATTTGCCTGAAATTTTGCGAAAATTAATTAACAACAAACTGAAATCTTATATAGTTGCTTTTAAACAGCTTGTAAAGTTATCTTGAAAGACACCAGCTAAAAATTAACTATTATAATTTATGCAGGTGTTCTGTCCCGTAATAGGACACCTGTGTGATTCAATCATGAATCTTTCTTTGGCAACTAAAATTGTCAGATATCTAGAAATTTAATGAAAATAAATTAATAAAAAAAACATGCATGACTATGAAAAATATTTTAAAATTCCTTGTTTGTTGCTCTTCAAACAAATTTTTTAATTGGTTTAATATGGCATATTTTTCAATGTCAAATTTGACCAATCAACTTGTTGGGTTTGTTATACTGGCTTATACAATACCTGGAGAAGGCATGCTGGCATATACAGTATTGTATAACTATAAATACATTGTCAATATTGGTCATATATACATTGTCAAAAATATAGTGGAGGTTAAATTTCTATGTGATGAATAGCTTAAAAGCTATTATATTCATCTGCAAGTGAAAGTTCAATAAAACCAGTCATCTAGCCATTATGTGGAAGTTAATGACAAAGAAATAAGAAAATTTAGAGAATTTTTTTGTTAATTGACATTTGTATCTATATTAAAAAAGTATTTGCCCCATGTTTGTGATTACTGGGGAATACAAGTATTTATCTCAACTTCATCTTGGTAAATATTCTCGGATAATCACCCTCCTGTTTGACAAATCATTGTTAACTGTCACCAGTACTGGTAGAGCTCTACATACTGTATAAGGCAGATAATTACAGTATACCTTTAATTATTTGTTTTAGATCCTTGTCCCTCTGTTATCTAATCATCGCAATCATGAACAATGGCCAGATGTGGTATCACAAGATGTTCTACGTCATGTTCATACGTTAAAAAGTAATGTCTTTGTTATTGCTGGACAAGTCAAAGGCAAAACACTTCTACCATTACCAGTTGGGTCAGATCAGGTATCTGATGCAGTCGAAGCTGATGAAAGGTAGGACGATTGTTTCTTGTTTTTGGGTATGGCACTTACATTTTGGGGGGCTGTATGGTGTCACTGTTACTAAAATGTTACCCATTTTCCAGTGGGAGGCTTTCCTTGATGAGTAAAATTCTCATTATTTGGAGTAAAATTTGTCAAGTGGCCAGTATGGCCATCACTCTCATAAATAAGTGAGCCATTAACTAGCTTGAGTAGTTAAACTTTTTCATATTAGGTTTCTTGGTTAAATAAAATGTGTGTTACAATACTTAATTTAATGATTTGACTGCTTGGATGAGCTAATCTAAACATGCTGGAATATTATAAGAGAAAGAAGATAAGTTAAGAAAACACAAGCTACAGGCAAAAGTTAAATGAAACACATACATGTATTGCCAATAGTGAGATAAATGACAATCTGTGATCTTGTTTAGGGGTGAGGTATTTGACAGAAGTCTTGTCCATTCTATTGAATCAATTATCATTGATTGGTCACATCAAATACAAAATGTTCTCAAACGTGACTCATCTCAGCCTTTGTTGGAGGGTAGTAACCCTGGACCTATGGTTGAATTAGACTTTTGGAAAGCTAGAGCAGAAAATCTTGAGTGTATATTTGAACAGGTATGAATCACCCAATGTTACAGTTATGTTATACTTCCATTATTATAGTACATGTCACACACAATTGTGCAATTTCCATCGTGGTCCACTGTTATTAATATAGGGTAGATGTACTGTGTAATATTCATCTCACTTTTCTCATCTCACTGTCCTCTTCAATATTGCTACTTTGTTACACAAATGCTTCAGTTAAATGAATGTTTGATAAAATAGTATTTTATTGGTGATAGTTAATACATATTTTATCTTGTTTTTCAGCTTAGAGACAACAGGGTACGTAATATGGCTGAATTGTTGGAGAAAACACAGAGCAGTTATTTTTTGGCATTTAAGACAATTTTCAAAGACGTAGTTTCAGGTAAATGAAATGATATTGATTGGTGAAACATATTTTAATCTATGATAATCTTAAATGCTCTTGGCATAGCTGCTGAATCTATTGACTTAATACGGTAATATCATCTTTTCAATATCATACTGTATATATATATTTGTATAATTTGATCCATTTGAATTGTAGCATTGGAAGAAGCTCGCGATATCAACATGTACCTGAAACCATTACGCCGACAACTGGAAGACATGGAACAATATGATTTCACTGAAATTGAGAAGATCTTACCAGCTCTCATGCATACTGTTGGCCTGATCTGGGCCAACTCAAAATTTTACTGTCGACCATCCAGAATCATTGTGTTATTACAAGAGATGTGCAATATGCTCATTGAAATGGTAATTGTATAATGAATGGTTATGTTACTGTAGCTCAAAAAATGTTTTAGACACTTTGTTATTTACAGAAATGTTTGCTTCAGGTTAGATGTAATCCCAATGTTTTCCCCTTTTAGGCTCGTAATTTTCTTGACCCAGCTGAGATATTTAAGGGTGAGGCAGAAGAGTCATTAGAGAAAATAAAAGTTGTAATGAATGTTTGCACTTTGTGGACAGATGTGTTTCTCCACACAAGGGCCAACATGAGTCAGCTGTTTAAGGATCCTTCCAAAGTCAAGAACTGGGAGTTTGCAAATGAGTTGGCATTTGCCAGGCTTGATAAATTTGTCGAACGTGTTGGAATTGTGGAGGTATGTAGGTTATATACCGTAGTTGAAACATGACCATTACTGTTTTAAGGTCATGGTGGTTACAACTAACAGTTCCTTTGTACTGGCTGCTGTACAAATTAGAGGCTGTTAAGTATGACCAGCCATGCTATTGTTAGTTTCACTGTGCTTGTTTTCACCATCACTTTAACCACCACTAGATAAACTTCCAGAGCCAGCTTAGTCACCATCACTAAGTACAGGTACCACATACAGTATCCTATCACCATTACCACCATTATTTTACTATCTTTCACCATCACTGTCTGACATATCTGGCACCATGACTAATACCACCATACCCATTGCAACTAACAAATACTACTTGGTTCCACTATAGATACCATACTATGACTACCACATTTTACATAACTGCTGTTGTATTAGGAAGCATGATATAACTACCTGGTACCTACCACTAAAGTCACCATAACTTCATTGTTTACTACCACCACTTCACTAATTTTTATACTACCCTATTTTCCACCATCAATACAAAACTACATTTTACCATACTGACTTGCTGACACTACTATTACAGATAACGTTTATAACCATCCATTACCACCACAAGTGCCAACGTTATCATAATCTATATTTGCATTGTTCACTCAGGACCTCTTTTCTACCGCTATGGAGTTTTGCAAACTTGAAAAAGTCGAAATCGGCGGTATCAAAGGAAAAATGCTGAGCCACCAAGTCGTTGAAATCTATGAAGAATTCATGGAATATTTTGCTGTTTTTGGAAATAGGACCTACGATGGTCTCGACGCAACAAACAAAGTAAGAGAGCATTCTGTATTTTAGGTCATTTAACCAGGTATAACTGTAATGATGGTATTTTTATATTTATGGTCATTTTTCTCACAGGAATTTGTTGAAGATTACAATGATTTTACCAGCAAGATAGCCGACCTGGATCGTCGTCTCGCCTCGGTCATATGTCAAGCATTTGATGATAGTTGTGGTACTCTTGGTGTCCTGAAGGTTTGTGAAAATGATAAAGTGTCTTTGTGTTAAAGTCGTTTTTTCTACTACGTAGCAAGTCTGACATGACTGTGTCGGTTTTATGAATTTTATAAAATACACACAGTCGCTTCATGATTTTTTACGACGGTAATTTCTTTATCATAGCGATGAATATATAGAGAGGATATTACACGGCGGCGTGAAGATATGGATTTTATTTTCGAGTGGTGAAAACAATATTTCACGAACGACCGCAGCGAGTGACTATTGAAGATATGGAAAATATATATCTCACTGTGTATTTTTCACTATCTCACTGTCTTTTATATAATAAATATATATATAACCAGACATTAGTAAACCGTTGTGCAACAACGTGAAATTCAAGAAAACTGTTGCATCAAGCAACTAAATTTAAACAAATTAAGAGTAAGATATTTCCGAAATCCTATATTCTAAAACGGGTTTTGCTCAAAATTGTAGTCAAACCATATTTGATAGTTTACCAACATTGTTTTTAGATATACATTGTTTAGTGGTAGCAAGTCCATTCCTTGTTGACATGATTTTCTCTTTTTAGCTTTTAGATTGCTTTGGTTCATTGTTGGACCGACCTCTTATCCACGCTGATTTCGAGCATAAATATCCTGTATTGTTAACCATGTTTGAGCAAGATCTTGATTCAGCCAAGGTGATCTTTGATCAACAACTGACGGCAGAAAGTAACGAAGAAACATTACCAATTAACAAAAACAAACCACCTGTATCTGGTTGTCTAAAATGGGCCCAGGAGTTAAGAGAACGCATTAAAATACCAATGAATAGCTTGAAGTTGTCATTAAATCACGGGTAAGACAATTTATCGAATACTTTTACCAAAAAAATTAAAAAAACGAAAAAGCGTTTCAAACGATTTTCACGTCTTTGATTTTTTTAAACTAATCTACACATATTGTATATTGATTTGTATTTTTGTTTAGTATTCTTGAAAGCGCTGAAGCAATGAGTATTTTGAATAAATATGATGAAATGGAAAGCTTGCTTAGTGGGTAAGTACGCTTGATTTTATTACATAAACCCAGTTTAATGTAGTTTAAAACGAGACGAATAAAAGTACAGAAAAAGCAACCTTCATTGTAAAATTGGTAGAGTTTGTTCCTAGATTTTGATGAATATTCTTATCATATAAACATTTATAAATGCATTTGCGCGTTGAAAAAAACGACATAGCGCTTGATAACAATATTTTATGCAGCTATGAGTGACTGGTCCTCTTTCAATTTAAATACAGTGCTGTATAGTCAAATTAAAGAAAGTAAACAAGCCTTGATTTTATTCATTTAGTTATGAAGGTAAAACATATGATTCATGGACCAAAGGTGTCAGTGATGTCGCTCAACAGAACCTTGATAAACCACTTATAATAAGAGATCAACAAACCTTATTAATAAAAGTCAACTTTGATCCACAGGTACGCCTTTCACATCTCATTCATTTTGATTTTCTTTTTTCACTCATTTTTAATTTTCCCTAGTTCTTTATCTCTTCTCATTCTATCAACTTCATTACTTTCATTCTCCTTCTCTTCACATACGTTATCTTCATATTTATGTCAATCGTCTATATCCACCTTTATCCATCCATTTTTCCGCTAGTGTCTCAAACCAATCCATGTTTTTTCTTATTGTCCTTTTTTTTCTTACATTTTCTATGTTTTAAATGATTAATTTACGTCTTTAATACACTACATATCCATTTATTTCTTTATTCATTTCTCATCTTTACAATCTTTTTAACTAATTACTTTCCATTCAGCTTACTGCTTTACTTCGTGAAGTGAAATATCTGGAGCAAGCACAGAATGAGGTGATCGAGACTATTCCTGATAGTGCAACATGTGTTTACGAAAGAAACGAAACCTTCCACAAGTTCTGTGCTAATCTGGATTTAACTGTTGCATGGTATAACAATGTTAGACAAACATTACTGGAAGTAGAGTTTCCGCTTGTCAAAGAACAACTTCAACAAATCGATGAGCAGTTACAGCAAGCAGAGAAAACTTTGACTTGGAACAGTGACGGTGTGTGTACGATTAATTAATAGGCATTTTACTTTCTAATTAAACTATTTAACAACTGTAGGACTGGTCTAAACTTACCTAATGCTCCGACCGCGTCCGGAACGCGTTCTCAGACGCGTCCGGTCGTGTTGTAGAACGCTTCCTAAAACGTATGCCAGAACGCATTTTATTACGCAAAGTTTGTCTTATATTTCATAAAGAACGCGTTCCAGGTTACCTCTGAGCGGTACCGCGGATAGCTTAGTATTTATAAAAAGATAGTTGACTTTCAATCATAGACAGCAAGAACGAGTTGTCTAATTGAAAGTACTTCCTGACAAAAAAATTGTCCTGGAGCTTGTGCCAAACGAACGGTAACTGGCATATATTTTTTACTTTTCTTAAGCGTTTTTTGTCGTAAATTATCTAAAGATTTAGTAGTTACGTATCCATAAGCTAAGATGTAGATAATAGCAGTTTTCAGTTATTTCCTATGTTTTCATTAAAGGTGTTTGGGAGTATATCGAGAGAATGCGTGATGAAGTCCATGATTTAGAACGTCGTGTTCAAGCTGCCAAAGATAATGTGGAAGGAATTGGTCAATTAATGACAACATGGTGTGATGCACCACTTTATCAAAGAAAGGGCGAGAAGAAGGAAGGCTTGTTGAATACAGAGGTGAGGGTGTTCAGTAGCGTAGCCAGCCCGATAATTTAGTGTAGCCATGCATGCATGTATTTTTGTGTTCAAGCATCGTAGAAACAATGAATTTCTAATGAAACAAATCATAATGCTAGTAGTGAAAAGGGTTGCCAAGAAGAGTATATCAGACAGACTGGCTTGACCTTTTCCTGATAATGGTACCATCGTCATGAAGTAAAATTCCAATTAAGTTTTCATAGTTACAGATTGCGGTTTTAATTGAGGAGGATTATGATTTTCAACCATGATACGTGAAGAAATGTCAGCTGTATTTGTGGTGGATTCTTTTAAAGTATTCTTTAGAGTCGATTTGTTTGACTTTACATGTGGAAGGTTAAAAACAATTGATCTTGTGTGGCAGGGATGGATTTCCATAATAACGACCTAACGCAAGCAGTTTTACAACGGGGACGTGAGTTCAAGAATGTTTGGATTGAATGTCTTTATGTGGTGCTCCTGTCGTCCTCGATTTCTGTGACGAAAGTTGATGGTTTTTGCTGTTGCAGCGAAAGCGTAACGTCGTTCGAAACAGAGTTCCTTTAATTTCTTGTCAGTCGTTCCCGTTGTAAAATAGCGCTTGATTGAGGTCGTTCTTCTTGTTTGAGAGATGGACTGAAGTGTCTTGCGGGCACCACTCTAGATTTTTTCACCTCGTAAAATCAACCCGCAAGAAAGGTGGTCACATGTGCCAACAATTTAGGGGGTGCAACAGTTTCGGTAAATAGGATAGCAATATATATTAGTTAGGGGAGTGCCAATATTTTTGGAGGGTGTCCAACATCTTTGGGGGTGCAAAAAAATTTAGTGGGTAACCAACCCCTCTGGAAAATCTGTGTATGTGGTGTGGGGCGTGATGTACAGAAGCTAAAGATGTAAGACGTTTTCCCTTTGTCTTCAGGAAAAAGAAAGTATTTTGACCAAACGATACAGCATGATTGAAGAATCAGGACGAAAAATCCACGAACTGATGAAGGTATATAGCATTTTTTATTTAATTCTTATTTAGTTTGTTTTCATGCTTTTAACAGAAGTCATCTACATGAGGTCAACTCACCTAAATCAATAATACAATGATACCTTGTACAACAATATGTATGTTTATTTATATTTTGTTGTTTTTAGCAAAACTTGGAACTGTTCAAAGCGAATGCTTCGTCGGAGATCTGGCGTACCTACGTTGATTACCTGGACGATATGATTGTTGACGGGTTCTTTAACGCTATCCATGCTTCGCTTAATTACATTTTAGATAATACTGACGCGAAAACAAACACTTTACCAATATTTGAAGCAAAACTTGAACTACAAGCACCAGACATGGTGTTTATACCTTCATTAGATTATGTTGGTGGAAATTACGGTTTCTATGATATGGTAGAAGGAATAGTTAATGATATTTATACTATGGGTACGCTTGTTTCGAGATTAGCAGAGCACAATGAATTGCCACATTATCAGGTATGATAACCTCTTTGATTATCTGGGGTTTTGTAAATCATATTTCTACAATTGTTGTTTCATTCCAAAAAGCTTAACCATCACGTTAATTATAGGCGGATCTTGAAGAGATGCTGGAACTATCTGAAATGAGACAAGAATTAATGGAACGTGTGACAACTATCATCAATAAAGCCACGGAATATAGAAATTCCTTTGATACGTATGCGTATCTTTGGGTTGACGACAGAAATGAGTTCATGCGACAGTTCCTTCTTTACAACCACGTTCTTACTGCTGAAGAAATTGAAGCACACGTCGATGAAGGCGTTCCAGAATGTCCTCCTACCCTGGAACAATTTAAAGAACAGGTAATATAGTAAAGAACATCCTTTATAAGACACAACTCGTTATTTCTTCTCCCGATCGTAATGTTGAACTAAGTGACTGTATGTTTTTCTTTACCAAAAGATTGATACCTACGAGAAATTGTATGTTGAAGTTGATGGTTTTAGTGGGACCAAGATGTTCGATACATGGTTCTGTGTGGATGCTAAACCATTTAAACAAGCTTTATTGAACATCATCAAACGATGGAGTTACATGTTTAAACAACATCTCATTGACCATGTCACAAACAGGTTCGTTGTTTGCAACTAGTTCAATTCAATATGTTCTTTATAAAGTGAAAAGTGTGAACTATAGCGCGCAAACGACGATGAGTTACGAGTTTTGTTTATAAGGTCCTTATACTTAAAGACTTGCACTTACACCGACTGTATTTTCATTGTAAGTTTTATATCCGTCTCAGTTAAAGCCTCGAAGAGAAAAGTCCAAGTATAGAGGTGAAAATCAGCAATAACTTATCATCTTTTGTGCGCTATTGTTTACAGTTTAGACTCAAAATTAGGTACAAATTAATTTAAGGTGACTAGGATCACGTGATTCCACGTAAGCGATGACGTTTTGTTTTGTTTTTCCAGCCTGAACGACCTTGTTGAATTTATCAAAATTGTTGATGTTGGTTTAACTGAAGAAGTACAAGAGGGTGATTACGATGGTTTGGTCGCGGTTATGGGTCATCTTATGGCTGTCAAAGATCGTCAAGCTGCTACAGATGAAATGTTTGAACCATTGAAACAAACCATTGAGTTGTTGAAGACTTACGGACAAGAACTGCCTGAGGAGGTTCATATGCAATTACAGGTTAGTAAATTGGTGGGATATAGAGAATACTCGCGTATTGTATATAATGTGGGATGTCGTGGTATGGCATGGTATAATATAGTATGGTATAGTGTGGCATGGCATGGTATGGCATGGTGTGGTATGGTATGGCATGGAATGGTATGGCATGGCATGGCATGGCATGGCATGGTATGGTATGGTATGGTATGGTATGGTATGGTATGGTATGGTATGGTATGGTATGGTATGGTATGGTAAGATAAGATATGGTATGGTATGGTATATGGTATGGTATGGTGTGGTCTAGTGTGGTAACGTATATAGTGTGATGGTACGGTACTATGTGGTATGATAGGTATAGTGGTATCGTAGCGGTATTGTATCGTATCGTACAGTATTGTATAGCATGATAAAGCATGTTATAGCAAGATATTGCCGTGATAACGATTATGACGATTAATGACTTTTATTTAGGAATTACCAGAACAATGGAACAACACAAAGAAGACTGCAGTGACTGTCAAGCAACAAGTTGCACCATTACAAGCCACAGAAGTTGCTATAATTAGAAGAAAGTGTGGTCAGTTTGATGTAAGTTTAAATTCCCTTTTATTGCTTTTGTCGAGACAAGAAACTGAATTGATTCTCTTTTTTTAGGTTAAGCAACACGAGTTCAGAGAAGACTTCAGGAAGAACGCTCCATTTATGTTTAAATCAGAAAATGTTTATGAGACATTGGATAAAGTAAGATCAACAACCCCTTTGCAGGGACACTTTTTTAAAAATTTGTCTCAGGGTGGGCGGTAGTGTAAATTTTGTAACTTTACAAAATCAACCCGCAAGCAGGCTGGTCACATATTAACCTGCAATTTAGGGAGGAATGAAACAATTTCGGCAAATGAATAATATATATTAGTTGAACAGGTGTAAATTCTTTTGAAGGGATTGCCAAACATGACTGGGGGGTGCAAAACAATTTTGGAGGGTACGCACACACCCCGGCAAATCCTTGTATGTCTTGGGATAGGAGCGGCTTTAATTCCCCCGTAATAGTTATTAGCTGACGAAAGAGAAGCCGTCAACGTTAAATGACAAATGAATGTGTGTTGTTGTTTTCTAAAACACATGTCGTTGATGAAGTGTTGCTGTCTTTCAGTCTAACAAAGAAATATGCAACATGGAGAAGGAGATGACAGTACTGGGAGAGTCTGCTGGACTATTTGAAGTCAACTTCCCAGATTATAAACAACTTCGGGCATGCCGTCGTGAAGTATTCCTGCTGAAATCATTGTGGGATATGATTTTTGCTGTCACCACAAGTATTGATGATTGGAAGACAACTTTATGGAGTGATATCGATGTTGAAGCTATGGAGATGGAGTGTAAGAGATTTGTCAAAGAGATTCGCGGTCTTGATAAAGAAATGAGAGCATGGGATGCTTTCACCGGCTTGGACTCAACTGTGAAAAATATGGTCACATCGCTACGAGCTGTGTGTGAACTGCAAAATCCTGCGATAAGAGAACGACATTGGCAACAACTAATGCAAGCTACACAGGTATTTCAACTAGTATTTCACTTCCAAATAGCAGCACTTCATTTGATCTTCTGTGTACTGCGAGGGAGTTTAGGATTTCGATACTTAATCTTATTTGAAAATGAGGTTGTCAGTGTGAGATTGCGACGGAGTTTGGTTGATTTGCCAAATATATCTGTGTACAGCTGTAGCTTTTTCTTTTTCAGGTTAAGTTTATCATGGATGAAGATACCTGTTTGGCAGATCTATTAGCGTTGAACCTTCACAACTTTGAAGATGAAGTACGTGGTATTGTTGATAAGGCTACAAAAGAACTGGGAATGGAGAAGGTGCTACGAGAACTGAACGTGACTTGGTCAGCCATGGAGTTTGAATATGAGAAACATAACCGTACACAAATCTCTCTTCTAAAGTCGAGCGAGGAATTGATTGAAACATTAGAAGATAACCAGGTATAACAATTGATCTGTTGTTAGTTATAGGTGGATGAGGTGGGAACAGGGATTTGATGGAGCAATAGTGGATATAGAGGACAGTTAGTTAAATATTGAAAGAGTCGGTGTGTCTTTTACCGCTGCGAACTAGCTGAAATTTTATTAGGGAGAGCAGTGTAGATAGAGCTCACTGTATACCCAACTAAAGAATGAAGCCAAATTGTAACTGTTTGTTTCATTACTTCGTCCTGGCTCAATTGCTTTTTATTTTCGTTATTAAATTTCTGTTGTATTTCATTTATCCAAGGTTCAATTACAAAATTTAATGACATCCAAATACATCGGTCATTTTTTGGAGGAGGTCTCCACTTGGCAAAAGAAACTTTCCACCGTCGATTCAGTTATTTCCATTTGGTTTGAAGTTCAACGAACATGGTCTCATTTGGAGAGTATCTTTATTGGTTCAGATGATATCCGTAATCAACTACCTGAGGACTCAAAACGTTTCGATGGTATTGATACTGATTTTAAGGTTAGAACTGAACGTATTACTTTGTCGCTTGGAAACTGCTTGTTGAAGAATTTTCTTGATCTACTTTTGTCTTTCTGTTTCAGGAGCTAATGTCCGATGCGGAGACCACGCCCAATGTCGTAGAATGTTGTTGTAAAGATGGCTTGTACGAGAAACTGGAGAATATTCAAGAAAGGTAATACATTAATAGAGAACTTAAACATGCGACGTTTTTGCAACACGGACGTCACGTGTACAAACAATTTGCCGTGACTCATGGAGTCGGCCGTTCTTGATTGAAATCAAGCACCTGAAACTGTATCGACTGACGTGCTTGAATTCAATCAAGAACGGCTAACGCCATCAGTCACGGCAAATTGTTTGTACGTGTGACGTCCGTGTTGTCAAAAACGTCGTATGCTTAAGCTCTCTATTGTGTTACTGTAAGGCATACTAACAAGTTTTTTCAGCGAATGTCTTAAAATAGTTTTTGAGCTTTTCTCCAATATTGCATATCTGTGCTGTAATGAAGGACTTTCAGTTGTTTAGTTGTTTCATTCAATCACCATTTCTTTTATAGACTTGCGCTTTGCGAGAAAGCTTTGGCGGAGTACCTGGAAACAAAACGTTTAGCCTTCCCACGATTCTACTTCGTCTCCTCTGCCGACTTATTGGATATTTTGTCGAAAGGAAATGAACCCGTTGAAGTAAGTCAACCATTGTTAGTTTCTGTTGCATTTTAAAAACAACCTACATTAAAAGATTACTTGGAATACTAATTTTATTTATTCCCTTTCAGGTGGCTCGTCACTTGTCCAAGCTTTTCGACAACATGGCTGCTCTTGAGTTCGCAAAGAATGACCAAGGTGAAGAAATTAAAGAAGCAAGTGGCATGTACAGTAAAGAAAAAGAGTTTGTCGCGTTTGACAAACCGTGCGATTGCTCTGGCCAGGTAATCCATTGTTTCAACAATTATTAAGTATTGCGTTACTTTATAACGTGAACACATTGTGTAATATATGTACTTTCTATACGATTTGTGCTTTTAAAAATGTTTAGGTTGAAGTTTGGTTGAACAGAGTGATGGAAGCAATGCGTTCGACAGTACGACATGAATTGTCTGAGTCGGTTGTAGCTTACGAAGAGAAAGCTAGAGATCAGTGGCTTTTCGATTACCCTGCCCAGGTAAATAACTTGTTTTTCTTCTTTATTGATTTCTTTCTTGTTCACCCTCTTATCTATTTTTCCACTATTTCTTTTAGGTTTCATTGTGCGGCACTCAAATTTGGTGGTCTACTGAAGTTGGTATTGCCTTTGGTCGTTTAGAAGAAGGTTACGAGAATGCTTTGAAGGATTACTATAAAAAACAAGTTAGTAAATTGTCCGCTGATATTACACGAAAGTAACTTCATTTTGAAGTGTAAGACTACAAGATGGTTGTGTTTTTTTCCAGGTAGCACAGTTAACCACTTTAATCAACTTGCTTATTGGTGAACTAAGTAGTGGGGATCGTCAAAAAATCATGACAATCTGTACAATTGATGTGCACGCTCGAGATGTAGTGGCAAAACTCATCAGCGGTAAAGTGGAGACAGCCCAAGCATTTGCGTGGCTCAGTCAATTACGTCATAGATGGGATGATGCATCAGGTCATTGTTTTGCTAATATTTGTGACGCACAGTTCAAATATTCTTACGAATACCTCGGTAATACACCACGTCTTGTTATCACTCCATTGACGGACAGGTAAGGAACTTAAAAACCGAAGTAGTGAAGTGTAGTATAGTATAGTATAGTTATTTGCCGTTTTGGAGGTTTCTATAGAAATATAATACCCAAAGACTCAAAAACGGCCCAAAACCAAATTTCGAGAGAGGTTTTATTCAGTTAGCGACTTCTTAAAATTAATGTCATCGTTTCTCTTCGTTAAAGATGTTACATTACATTGACACAATCACTTCATTTGACTATGAGTGGTGCCCCTGCTGGTCCTGCTGGTACAGGAAAAACTGAAACTACAAAAGATTTGGGAAGAGCACTAGGCATTATGGTATACGTATTTAACTGCTCTGAACAGATGGATTACAAGGTAGGGTTAATAACACAGTGTAGGATAGCACACCATAGCATAGCATAGCATAGCATAGCATAGCATAGCATAGCATAGCATAGCATAGCATAGCATAGCATAGCATAG
>JAOBAZ010268387.1:0-15056 GCA_026546875.1 Pteroeides caledonicum
GAAAGTTGTTCTCCGAGTGAGCGAAACCATACTGGGAAAAGCGAAAAATCAGCTTAACCGCAGCTGGGAATCGAATAGCATAAAGGTTAATGGGATACAGTCACAAAAAACAGAAACAAGCTCTAAACCAGAGTAAATCTTGCAACCTCGCTGCGAGCATTTAGGAGCACTATGATTGGACGAAAGTGCTCGCTGCTAGCTTGCAGGTTGATTTTTGCGGTAAGTGGAAGAGGCCTTACGATCACTTCACAAAAAGAGAAGCTTAACCTATCCGGAGAAATTCCCGGTGACAAGTGCATTTTTGAGGTAAACTTAACTTTAGCTGGCCAGCATGAACATATGGCTGGGCAACGCCAGACGATTTCACAATCTTTAAATACTTCTGTTATCAAATAATGAAGATACTCCCATGACAAACGTCTGGTTCCGACAACTCTTATCGCCTCTATATACACAACTCAGACAGCTTCTTCGTTTTGAATTGGTCAACGACATTTCGTACAAGTGGTTCTACTTTAGTTGGAACCCAAACAAGCCGTAAAAGTAGACAAGGGTTGTGACTATACTGTTAGAGACGGAAGCCGAGTTTAATTTAAACGAAATTTGGGTGGTGAGTTTGTGCGAGGTGCCCACGAGATTCGCACGCAATGATTGTGTACACGTTTGCTCACATTGGAGCTTACGCTTAATGGAGAACAATTGCAGAATACCCGTCCATTTCCGAAGACAAACCTGACGTAAACCAGGCGACGCGGGCTACACAGTGACTGAGGTTTTTTGGAGAACGAGGCATTATTCTAATTACGTAATTCTAAAACGAGAGATATATTATTTCAGTGGCTACAGGCTACGCAGTGGCTACACAGTCGGCTGTGACGAGTGGACGGGTATTCTACAATTTAGCCATTAAAGGGAGCAAATTAAGAGATCAATATCCATAGTTCTTGTGTCATTCGTATTCTTTTTGCGATTCCGATTATATATCTTTTCAAAGGTTTGTGAGTCGTACACAATACGACATACTATGATATGATATACTGTAGAGCGGAAACTCCCATTCAAGGCTCGGCTAGCTCAACGAATCGGTAAACGGGAAATCATAAATTTGTTTTGCGAAGTAATGAGATAAATATAACGTACGCTCTTCATTGTCGACAACTCTTTCTCGACATGGCATTGTTTAAAATTGTACATTTTTCCTTAGTTGGAAAGTATACAGTAGCTATATAGGAGTTTTACTTTGTCTAAGGCCAGGCGTATTTACACACAATTGCCGGTGAGGAAACTCTCGTACACAAATGAGTTGGTATCCCTCAAGCTTTTCCAGGTTCGGGTCAGTTTTTAGTGTTTTGTCATGCATGTTAACGACGAAACAGTTCGTTTATCTTTCGAATTCCTCGGCGAGAGATAAGCTACTGCCCAATAAACGGCAAATATATTCTTGCTTCACTCCATGATATTACTCCCTGTCGTCGCTAAAATAATTTTCATATTATTACATTTCATATTAGAAATAATATATATAGTTTTACACTATAATATAACATAAATTATATATTTACCCAGATATACGCGCTGTATTGTACTGTAGTCTTGCTGTAACCTTGGGGTTGATTACAAACAAGCAATACACGTAAAACTATAAAGAGAAAATTGCCTTTTTTCAATATCACTTATCCGGTTGTCTTGCCTGTTCAACCAATCACGTCACGTTTAGCTTTCCGACTAGCCAATGAGATGAGATAAAATCTTGTAAGAGATAACTGTCTTTGAGAGATAATAATACCAGATATTGCCCGGCACTCAAAAATTCCACAACACTAGTTCTTGGCAAGAGTTCTGGACGTGAACCAATATCGTTTATCGAACATGAGAGCGTTGACTGAAGTTCGTGTTGAATATACGATAATTTGTGGGAACGTAAAGCAGAATAAAGCATCCATGGCTGTGTTATCTTTTATCATTTTTACTCCAATTTCACCTGTTAAAGTTAACTTTCGGCAAAGTGCTGCTTAGAAACTGTTTTTAAAACAACGCCAGAGGACCTTACTTGTCTAGAGAACGCCTGTGACAGTAAAGTTTCATTACGATAGTTGATTTTTATTACTATCTTACTTTAGCTACCACCTTGACGCGTTTAGTTGCCAAGAGAAGAGTTCTAGCAGTCAAGGTGTTAAAAATTATCATGTCAACTCTTTCATTGTCATTGTTGGCTTTGAGTATTTTTAGTAAAAGAATACCTGTGGCAGTGAAGCTGCTAAAAACAATATTAAAACCATTTCATTGCCACATACAGTTGACTTTTAGTGTTTTACTTTCGCTAACGCCAGACGATTTTACTTGTTAAGTAAAGAACTTTGAACTCTGGTAGTAATAGTACTGTCAACTCTTTCATTGCCTTTGGGCAACTTTTAGTATTTCACTTTGTCTAACAACAGACGATTTTGCTTTCCAAGTGAAGACCTTTAGCAGTGAAAGTGGAAAAACTATCCTTTTAACTGGTTCATTGTCCTGACTAACGTTTAGTATTTGACTTTAACTAACACCAGACAAGTTTACTTGTTAAGGAAAAAACTCTCGTAGTGAAAGTGTTAAAAACGTCTAAACTTTTAACATCTTGTTTTAAAATCATTTGCTGCTGTTGACTTGCTAGCGTTTCACTTTGGCTAACACCGCACAATAAGCCAGTTCGGTCCTTCTCTGTGACAAAGGTAGTCAAGATCGCATTTAATCGCCATTTTGTTGAGAATATTGCCGGCTGGAAGTAAGTAGTCAAGCATTGGGGGAGGTATCACCCACGTACCCCGGACGTTACGACCCTTACTGTACGTCCTTGTCTGTCTACGACAGAAGTTGTGTAAGACTTTTAAGACTCGTGTGTTTTTCATGTTTAGCTAACCTTGGTTTCCATACAAACCCTAAATTTCTCGACAAATAATATACCGAAACGGTACAGGGATCAACGGTCTGTGACCACCGGTACAAATTCAAAACAAGTCCAAAGATCAAGGAACACTCATTAAGTCCATTATTAAACATGACTAAAACGATAGTCCGCTTTAAGGAGTGCTCACTTGACCTTTGAGCTTCTTATGAATTTGAGCCGGAAGTATCAAATTGTTCATCCTTGTATACGAGGCACACATGTCAGCAATAGGAGGCTAATAGCCTGATAGCCATATGTATCACATGTGACACGCATGAGATCCACATGTGGCCAACATGTGGCAAATACGTAGTTTTCATACGGATGACAGTATGTGACCCACGTGTGATTCACATGTGATTCACGTGCGATTCACACCTGATTTACGTGTGATCTACATGTAAGCAACATGTGGAAAATTTGTAGTGTTCATACAAATGACATTACGTGTTCACATGTGAACCACGTGTGACCCACGTATGCATTTTTCGCAAGGGAAAACATAGCGTTTATCATGGGATAACAGATTGGAACGATGGCACCATTAACGCTATTATTGGATGAATAAAACTCTCAGCTAGGAGGTTTCCAAATTTCGACACAGAATTTCAATATAAATAAGTTTCTTTGTCCATCAAAAATGCTGTTTTTGTTATTTTACTACGCTTTTTCACGGTCAGGACAATATTGTTCAATGCTCCTGACCAGGGGCAAAACTAGAGCTATTTTTGGCGGTGCATATTTATATATTCGTGTGCTGCCCGACGGATTTCTTTTGTGAGTTAAAAATAATCTCTTACAAAAGAAATTCGTCGGGCAGAACGCGAATATATGAATATGCAACCCCCTCCCCAATTAACGTTCTAGTTTCGCCGCTGCTCCTAAGACGAAAACAAAAGCACTGACTTATGAGTGAACTACAACAGCTGACATAAAAGTCGTTGAAATTTTAACTTGAACTAGCTATCCAGACAACGCAGAAAAACAGTTTCTTTCTAAAATATAACTTGAAACCTCTTTTTAGCAATATATCCTCAGCAAAATGAAAAGTTACAGCATTACTTTACTATAGATAAAGTAAAGAAATGCCATAACGTTTTTGGCGCCATTTTGAACAATATGAAATAGACCTGCAGCTACCTGCAGTTTAGCTTCGAGTTCGAGGCACACCCTGTGTAAGCGTTGTAGTCTAATATAGTCTAATGGTGATGTTAGGTATCAGGGCGATATTTCACTCACTTGGTATAATAATAATTAATATCAACATGTAGCGAATTTTAGAGCAATTTTGAAAATACATACGTAAATGCGTTTATGAAATACCACAAAATTTGATGAATTTGAAGAGTATTATTTAAAGAACTCACTTCCTTATCTCCCCCCAAACCCACAAGAAACCATGGTATCGCTTAGTTAATACGCACATAAAAATACATTTCCATACATTAAATTAAATTGTTAATTTCATTAAAAACTCACGTGTTCGCCACTAATTCACAAGGATTTGTTTGTTAAAACAGCTTCGTTTTCTTTGTGCCATTGTCTGTTAAACTTTATTTACAGCTAGAAACATTTCTCGTTCTCTTGTGGCAGTTTTTTTGTCAATATTATACTTTACGGAGTCAAATTTTGACAAGCTTCTTTGAAAACATTTGAAAATGGCCGCCATCTTTGTTTTGACTAAAAAGTCCGCTGAACAATAAAATTGGCTTGCAGTGTAACGCAATTTGTGTTGCGTTGACGCAGCGCTGTGTTGTGCTATATTATTATTATTATTATTATTATTATTATTATTATTATTATTATTATTATTATTATCATTATTATTATTAATATAAAAGTAATTATAATGAAAACTGCATGTATTTAATAAATACATAAAATGTATTTATTGGAAAAATGTCACATATTCGAACCTGTCACAGCAGTATCCATGAAAAAGAATTCCGAGCTCAGCTAGCCTGACGACTCAACCAACAATGCGATACCTTATCAAAACTTATTTGATATTAATGATGCCTTTGGCATAATTTATCGCAACGCGCAGCCGCAACAAGGTAGGTGAGTTTCCGTACATATACATTTTATTGAGTTGACATAGTCCTAAATCACACTGAGTTAAAAATTGGATTTGGAATGATCCCTGTGTTACGTAAATAGCAGATCACTTTCACTGCAAGAGCTTTTCCGTTGACAAGTAGCCTGGCGTCAAAACACTAAAAATCGCTCCTCACTGGTGTCAGCCAAAAGTAAAATACTAAAAGTTTGCCATGGTTGTGAAAGATTTGCTCTGATGAAGGGCCTTCGCTCGAAACGTCAGCAAAACCTATTCACACATTTGGCAGTCTACCACCTTTTCGCTGTTTGATTTTGTATTTTATACTGCCTACGCAGCACTCGAACTTTTTTATAATATAACTATCCTATTTGCCGGAATTGTTTCAACCCCACTAAATTGTAGGCACCTGCAATCACCCTCCTTGCGGGTTGATTCTTTGTTTGTAGACATTTACTGTAACGCCCTTGCAAACCCATGTTCACCCTCCAAACAAAAACATGAAAAGCCGTCCCTCATTAACAACCTGATTCGCATTTCGTTTACATTTATAATTAAGCATTATTCGCCAAAATGGAGATGAATTGTGGTGTCTGCCATGTATCCGCCACCGTTTACTGACACTGAGGTGGATAATTGTTTTAGCATATACCATTAAACCTTTTTTTTTATAATAATATACCCGGGTTAATTCGTTCAATTTTATCTTTCGTAACCGAAACAAGCCAGGTAGCCATTTTGTTTTGACTGAAACTTGGAATGGTGTTGGATATTCCGAGCTTGAGTAACGAATCAAACTGCTTAAAAATGTCCTATCCTGGCATTGAGTATACAGCTAATTCAATTACGGTTGTCCTTTGAAAGTCAAAACTTTAATCCTCAAAACTTTGAACCTTCAAGCGCGAAGAGACTCTTGGGCTATTTATTACTGTCTTGCGGGTGTATGTCTACTGTATGATTAGTTCGCATTAAATAATTATTTAGCATTATCAATGTTTTCAGGCACGGTCACTGGACAGTCGTATGCCTGAGTAAACTAGTGAGTTGTTTGCTTCGCCTTTACCAACATCATAAGTTCTTTGAAAAACGCGATTACCTATTTTATTGCAATGTAGTTCTTAAGTCTGATTGTGGCTCTCACTTGCAATCCAAGCAAGACAAACCTGGACCTTTTCCTGAGGCTTACGAGAAAAAAGCAGAATTAATAATTTTGATTTGTAAAGTCGCATACATTAATTATATCCCAAGAGGCTTTACGCGCTTGAACGGCGAAGGTTTTGAGGTTTGAAGTTTGACTTTCGAAGGACAACCTTAATCGAATTAGCTGTATGATAATATATAGTACTGGTTCAGAAGTCAACTAATGTGCCGATTGCGTCCGGAACGCGTTCTGGGACGCGGCTGGAACGCGTTTTTCGGATGCGTTCTAGAACGCGCTCCGCAACGGGTAACGAACGCGTTCTGGAAAGCGTTTTCCATTAGGCTACTTCTGAGCAGTACTGTACTAGCAACGAGGAGCTTGTCCACAGAATGAACTAAGGCCACATCTGCCCTATAAACCAATTAATACATGCACGATATTATTTTTACTATCGAGCCACCTTAAAAACCAACGCGTTAATCCAACGCAATGCCAACGTGAAGTGTACTTGCCCCGAGTTTCTCAGTCGGCCGAGTTCTCTCAACGGGGCGAGTTGGTCTTAGGCCAACGTTTCCAGGCTCTTTACCAGCAGAGAATTTGATGAAATATAAAAGAAAAACAACTCCGAATAACATCTTGGAAATTCAAGATTTGAGTCAAAGAAAGAAAACGATGATATAAGGTTATATATTATAACAATGATATAAGGTGATATATTATAACAATGATATAAGGTGATATATTATAACAATGATAGAAGGTTATATATTATAACAATGATATAAGGTGATATATTATAACAATGATATAAGGTTATATATCGTTCTCTTGTTTCTTTGACTCAAATCTTGAGTTTCCAGATGTTATTCGCGTCCAGTTTCCCACAATGAGGACATACTTTCGAGATGCCGTCACTGTTTGCGAGAATATTCGAATCGTTGCAAAAGTTGTTATTTAATACACGTATATCGAAGCGATGTCGATGCTTGACAAATTAATTCATGCAGGCTCTAATTAAAAACTCTTAAAAGCCTTGACGATATATCGCAGCTGTGCTACCACTGTTAATGCAGCGGGTTCTCTCCACTGATGCTGATATAATGATAAGGAATACAAGAAGTGGCGGTATGCCTTATATATATACATCTCCACATCTCTGGGTGTGATAAGGAGTGAAAGAAAGCTTTTTGATTGAAGTGAAACCTACAGTAATTTCCAGTTGCGGCATTGTTAAACAAGCGACTTTGATTTTCTGTGAGATAATAAGACAAATGTCGGTGGAGCCCCATACTGAAGCAAGTAGGAAATCAATGAGGTCTCATCACATGTGTGCGTAATGTTTGAAAAGATATTGTGTGGTCGTAAATGTTGTATCAAGTTAACATATCCCAGAAAATTAACTCGGGGCCTCAAACGGGGATCGAAACTGGCTAGGAATTGGGAGATCGCGGGTTCGATGCCCGTCTGAGGCTCAGAATTAATTTTCTGGGATATTAGCTTGATCAACACCTACCACCGCCCAAAATCACATATACTACAAGCTACCGTTTCTAAAGATATTTGCGCAAACCTTTTTCGTCAAACTTTGCGCAAAACATTTTTACTAGGCTGCGCAAAACAACGTACACGAGGCTGCGTCTGCATTTGGTGTAATATAAACGTAACGGAAAGGTAGCTCTATCTTTTGTATACCTGTCTTCAAAACAATACCAACTACGTCAATACTGACGAAAACAAGGAATACATGAAATCACATCACGTTGCAAGCGCGTGCAATGTTTTTGAGATATTTGGGCAAGACGTTTTGCGCAAATAATTTTATTTTACGCAAGACAACGACACATCCTATTGTGTATGAATTTAGTACAATGATAAGGAACACAGTGCAGAGGCGTAGCTAGAGCAGGAGCCGGGGGGGCCTCGCCCCTCTGAGAAAACTTATCCTGAAGAAAGTGATCCTTGTTATGTATCGTATTTGCCTTGCCGCGTATTAGTGTAATTGTGTGAAACACTGAAACGTGAAATCTTGTTCAAAGCTAAAAGTCTGAAACATATCTTATATGTCGACAATATATTTCACCCAACCAAATTGTCCCTCATTAATACCGCGAATCCTGTTTTGCGCAAATTTTGTGTCACGAGTGAATCTGTCGGCCTGGCCCCAAATAGCTTTTTGCTGCCCGCGCCCCTCCCTCAAAATCCTGGCTACGCCTTTGACGCAATGCCCTGTATATTAAACACCTGGAGTGTGAAACAGTGTCAGTTAACCTCAGTGTTGACGAAAGCGAAGAATGAATCAGGGGTCACATCGTGTTGCAATATTTTTGTGATATTTGCGCAGAAGTTCTTTTGTCCAATTTTGCGCACACCATTTTTATTTTCTACGCAAGGTAATGGAACGTTGGGTGTATCTGAATTTAGTATGATGATGCTAATATGCAATATGTGAAATACTCGCGCAGCGTCTTTGAGGTGTTTGCGCAAAATGTTTTGTCGCATTTACACGCGCCAATACTTTTGCTGATTCTGCGCAAGACGATGGAGCAAGATGTTGCACCTGCATTTACTGTGATAACGGACACAAGAGGAAACCTTATTTAAGTAATTTAACTTAAAAAAAATAAGTTAATCATAGTATGTTCCATGCAAAAGCAATCAAGTAGTCAAGGTCACATCACGCTCCATGCGCGCAAAATATCCTTGAGATAACAGGAGACTAAGTTGACTCATGTTTGAAATCGTGTCGCTGCGATCTGTTGCGACTGAACGAGGAAATTGACAACTGTATTGCTGGGTCGCTCCAAACTGAGAAAATATCTATAGAATGTCTAAACGCATGCTCAGGCGTGCAGTTCGCTCATTTGCGCGATCTGTAGATCGAAACAGCTAAGGGAATTAACTCGGCGCAAAGCCAAGGCGCAGGAAAAATCGCGCAGTCTACAATGTTGATATAGAATGCCAAGAGTGGCTTTGTATCTTATATACACTGTCCCAAAAATCTTTGTAACACAACTATATTTTAAGCTCGAAGAAAAAAAATCGAGATTAAATTGTTTTAGCACAGTTAAATGAGTCATCCTTTTATGGATCGATTAACGATAAAAACGCTGAGATTTCTATCTAAATACCCATCTTCCAAAATGATAATGGATGATAAACCCTAGAGAACTTAGGGAGTCACTTACGTATTTTGTAGGTCAGGGAACTTTGGGGAAGAGTTGAAAACATTTTCTTAACTATTTGACTAATGAAATGGTTTTTTACAATGAATTTACTCTTAAAATCACACCTACTATACCAACACGAATCACAATCACAATTACAATCACGATCACAATCACGATCACAATCACGATCACAATCACGATCACAATCACGACCACGATGACAATCACGATGACAATCACGATGACAATCACAATCACGATCACAATGACGATCACAATGACGATCATAATCACGATCACGACGACAATCACGATGACAATCACGATAACAATCACATCCACGACCACTATCGCCATAACGATCACATTCCCCGTCACATTCGCGATCACAATCACTATTGCCGGACTCTTTGGGTCTATAACTGATTTATACCGGCCTTCGCTATTTGTTACCTATACTAAAATGAGCATGTGCTTAAAACTTAGGTCAAACTGGTTTGACAAGTATTTAATATTATCATACAACTTGCCTGACGAAACGGCTATTTTCGAATTCCCACCTCACTTCCCCGGAAGTTCGACCCCTGAAAGGAAGAACTATAGGATTCAAAACGTTTAATACATCGTACATGAACGCTGCGAATGCTGAAGTGGTCTTTTAGCATTTTTATCATTTTACCCTGGAAAGGACCTGACAATTTTACTCGAACAAAAAAACTCTGGCTTATAGTGTCGTAAGAGTTAACCACTCGATTACCGAACTAAGTTTTGCTTTGATGCACTCCAACGCCAGAGTCAGAAACGTTTACTCGTCAACGAGCCAGTAACTCTTACAATTTAAACTCTAACCCCTGACGACTTTACTTGTCAAGAGAAAATTCTTTGACAGTAAATAGTGTAAAAATGGTCTTGCTATCTCGCCATGGAGGCGACTTTCAGTATGTTACATTCGCTAACGCGCTAAGACCATTTCTTTGTCAAGTTGAAGGAAGAGATCAGGTCAACATCAATGAATCAAGACTTTTATCGCGACTGGCCAACCAATCGCGATAAATTACTGGCGTTATCGTGTCGGTGATCTTGTGGCACACGCATGCCGCAAAACAGTCTCGACGTATTGATTTTCGCAATGACATTAATGAAATCCAGACGTACAAATATACAACAGGTCTCGTGGCTGGCTTTCAACTACTGCCTATATAGCTCAGTGGGTAGAACACGGTACACTACATTTTTCACAGTCGCTGCCTCGGCTCTAGACAGACTGACACATTGGTAGTGGGCACATAGTTTTCTGACCAAGTAAAATATGTGCGCACTAAAAAATCATATATAACACCAAGTCAGTCTGACTTGGTGTTAAAATTAAAAGTGTATTACAACTTCTAGAGTAATTTGCACTCAAATGAAATACTAAGCATTAATATTATTATTGGTAAAAATATATCACAGCCAAACGAGGAATTACATAGCTGAAGCTATAATCATCGCTATACCATAAGACAAATTACCAGCTTAAAATGACATATACTCAGTCTGGGGTCGGTTGTTCAAAGCTCGCGGTTAGCTCAGTTAACCCTGGGTTAATGATAAGATGGGAAGCGAAATGTTTGGAGTGATGAACCGCGTTGTTTTTCACCAACACTGTTGTAAATTGATTCAAATGTTAGAACGTCGCTTTTATTTGAAATTTGTGGATCTCTAGCACAATTAAATAAAAGAGCGGGTGAACGACGTTTAACCATGGATTTATGCCTCTCTTAAAACATCTCAGACCCGTTCGCCATACTCGGAGCAACTATAGATGGACTGAGCCCACAGCTAAATTCGTTGTACATGCACAAGCATTTGGGACAGCAATGCATATAACATCATTCATCACATAACTGGCGGTCATGTTCAAATATTTAATTTTACAGTTACTGACTTGTTTTCAAGTCGTGTATAAGATTTTTAACAGCACAAGTGTAAAAACAAACATGGATGAACGATTAGTTTCTTAAAAATTGTTGTGCCTTAAGTATTAACTAATGAAACATGTATTTAATCTTAAAACGCTGGATTGGAGATGACAAAAGTGTATTTTAAAACATGTTTACTGTTAAATTTTCAAACCTTTGTATCAAGTCTGTTATTAACTTGTTTCAATTAAAAAGATACAAGCAATCGTTCAAAATCCCTTCACTTCCGGAATCGGCAGTTCGTAAACTTCATAAAAACAATCAATTTTTAATGGTGTATTTATATTTATGTTTCGACATATACACTTATCTTATAGGTTCAGTATTGCAGGGTCGATTCAAGACTGACCTCGTTTAATGTTATGCATTTAATCTTGAAACTACGCTGAATTGCTGAACACCATTAAAATATCAAAACAATAATTTGTGTTATTAACTTTTGTTTCAATCACAAAGACCCTCGCAAACGTCCAAAACTCCACGAGGTAAAATAGACTGAAATCTGCAATTTACTTTGGTTTAGTTTCTTGCAATGCATATACCAACCACCATTGGTAACGTTTTTGACGTTACTCTACCACCGATGAATGTACACACTCGAAATAAACAGACTACAGTGTTTTTTTTAAATTTGTTAGTATATACTCAAAGTCGGGATATTGTACTTTTTAAGCAATTTCATTGGTTACTCTAGCTCGGAATATCCAACACTATTCCGAGTTTCAGACAAAACTAGATAACTGCCTAGCTTGTTTCGGTTTCAGAAGATGAAATTGAATGAATTTATGAGTATATATATATATTCTAAATAACAGTTTAAATGGCGTATGCTAAAACAATTATTCCCCTCAATATCGGCGAATAGCGTCAGATATCTACCTCAACGCTACGCGTCTCGGTAGATATCCGCCACTATAGAAAACCCATAAAAATATGACTTGTTAAGACTGTATGGAGCCGATTGTTGGAAAGAACGACGACTAACCTATATTTGAATGACAAGCTAATATAGGTCTATACACAACCCTCGCGCCTGTGCTATCTCCGATAGAAAAGCGCACGCCTTTGAAGTAAATCTGATACAGGCCGGTGGTTGATGTTTGTACTTATTAGAAAATGTCACGGTAAGACAAAGACAAATATGCAGGTCAAAAATGCTTGGTAAAAAAAAGACAAAAGATTTGTAATCAGTATACGAAGGTATGTGAGCGTCAAGAGGAAATCAAGGGCAATAGAAATCATGGAAGAGATTATATCTCCATGCTCGCATGTTATCGTCCATGTAATATATCGTATTAAGAACGTAGATAACAATTATATACAGCCATAATGTCACCTAGGTGTATTATAAGCTGGTTTAACGTTGGTCTGAGAACGTCCGGCATGCTTGCGTTTTATTTTGCGGAGGTATTTGTTTACCCTAAAAGATTACGATAGTTTAAAAATACTATAAATATTTTTCAGAGATTACTAAGGCAAACCAAAAAACACAATAAACACTCTTGTGGCTTTACTTAATCAATCCCTTCCATTGTAGGTGGATTTCCTAACGGTACATCTTCCAATCGCTCTTAAGATACGCCATGTCATATAGAGCAAAGTGTACGATTTTTAATAAGCAGTTCTGCTCTCGTTGGTTCAATTGAGGTTTCATAGGTATTGTATATCAAAGACAAGTCACAAAATCTTGCGCTAAAAACCTGCACTTTTTGTAGGTCGAGGATTTCCGACAGTTGCGCGCCATAAGCACGTCAAAGGCAAAAACAATCGCTTATTGTTTCGCAATTAGCGCTACTCCTGGACGGTTTTATATCAATTTTCTCACGCGAAGGGAAAATCTCAAAAGGGAAAGCGACTCTCGCACTAACAGCTTACCTGGTCAATAAAATATGTCTATTTGTTCTTACCTTGGCCAGAATGCGGAATCCGTTGGTCGAGCTTCCTTCTTGGTATGTTTCGCGTTCTTCTCCTCGTCTCCTGAAAATTGATCTACTCTTAATCAGCGTTTGTTTTTTGTCCAAACTCTGCGCGTTTTAATGCGTAATATTTCCTTGTGATGAATGACAACAAAATGTGTCGTTGATTTTTGCGAAGATATCCTGTATATAAAAGGACGCGTTATTGGACAGGCGAAGTACTCAAGGTCGTACGCCTGGTTGTCAAGTTATCACCGAGCCACGAGTCATGGACGAATAAGGTTGGACAGAAAGCTGGTTGTTTCTGCCAACAACTTAAAGTGAAGCTCGTGGAGCTACTGTCATGTTCATGCTGTGCTTGCTCGTTGTTTTCTGTTCTGTCAAGGTGTCAAATGCAACGTGGATCCGCTAATTTGATATTTGACATCCCGCTAACATAAACTTAGACTGCAAATCTGGAATGTTGAGTTAATGAGAACAGGTTAATCTTCTCTTCGTACTCTGACGAATACGCAGCTAAGGATGTCTGGAAAACGTCGGGGAAACTTTAAAAAATGTTTGCTGTAATTCCCCCTGTATGATGGACCCTCATTATGTCAGTGAATATGGTCTTTGTTTTTCTCGCCATCTTTTTAGCGAAATCTTGTGAACGTGGACCGTATTCATGTTTTGCTTTTCACTTGTTTTTCTTTCATCTATTCCAACAATTTTGTTTCTTCTCTTTTCGTCCCTTACAAAAATTTTACATGTTGTATCTAAAAGTTCACATGTGATTCACACGTGAATCACATGTGGATCACATGTGATGTACATGTGATCACATTTCGCCCCTTACCATTACGATTCACGCGTGAATTTTGAATGTGAATCACATGTGGATCACATGTAGTTCACATGTTGATCACACGTGAATCACGTGTGGGTTTTATGTAAATTTAAATCCTCTTTCCTCTTTTCGTTTTTGTTTTTTATTTTTTCTTATTTTTCCATTATGATTTACAATTCAATGTTCTTTTCTTTTTTATCCTTTCCTTTTGAATGTTTTTCTTTTTTCTTCTTTTTCTTTCTTTCGCTTTTTAATTTTTCCGTCCACACGTTTTCTTCCTTTCCCGTTCTCTTTCTTTATTTCATTTTTACTTTATTTCACTTCCATCTGGTGATCTCTCGTTTGTCGTCTTTCCTTCTTCGCCACAACCTCTTCATTACTTCTTCGCCATGACCTGCTCCAGCTTCTGCTGTAACAGGTCAAAAAGATGAAGAAATATAACAAGCCTGGCTAGTTCAACTACTCCCAAAGCTATTAAACATTGTAGTAGCCTGGAAGCATATAGAGTAAAATGAATTCCTGTGGACGTTTTGAGATGAAAGCAAGCCAGTTATCTAGAAGGCCACGACCGTGCGTTTTATACTAGCCGAGTTCTCCTAAAACCAGGCTTCTAAAACTTACTAGGCGGTTCCTGGGCGAGAACCAGTAATTTGGGCTTGAACGTATGCTATTCGATAGGGTACTCTCTGTTACCAGCCATTCAGACCCCAATTGTGCTTCTTCATACTGCAATATTATCTATTATTTGTCAAAATATCCAACAGAGAGTGAATGATACGCGTGGCGCCTTCTTGTCTGTGTTCTTCCCAGTTGTTCCCAATATAACTTTTACAGTCAGGGTTTTCTTTGCTGGGGCTTGTTTGAACAGTTGTAGGAGGAGGCGAGCTCAACTTTTACCGCTTTAACGAGATAATGGGTATATTCATGAATTTATTTTGTTCAATTTAAAGACCCAATTAAAAAAAGTGATATGTATAGAAGTGCACCCACAAGTATTAAAATTCTCTTGTTGCTTTACTTTTCTTTCGTTTGTTATTTTATTACTGTGTTTGCACTGATCATC
>JAOBAZ010268498.1:0-10286 GCA_026546875.1 Pteroeides caledonicum
ATCTGTGCATCTGTACTTTAATAACACACGGCTCAAATCCAATCAAATTGCTTGTTTTAATAAGATTGTTGTATAAAATATGCTCGTCAATGACTTCCCAGGGGCCAGACTGTCCTAAATCAGGTACTCGTGGTTGAAGTTCATAATTTGAAGAAATTGCTTCAAAATTTTATTATGTCATCATACCCCCCCTGAACACTGACTGCCCAGTCTACTCTTTAAATGTAATTAACCCTAATAATATTATATATTTCTCCTTAGGTGAACTTTCTCCAACAATTACCAACCCCCCTGAAATATTAGAGATAACTTTACAAGAACAACAAGACCTGGGTTACTTGCCATTCCGTGATGACTTTGACAAGGCAAGAAATATTTTCCTAAATTTTGCATAATGAACTATATAATTGACCAGAGCTGAATACATAATTACATGTTGCCAAGTAAAACCCAGTTAATTGCAACAATGACAATATGGAATTTTATTTTTAAGGAACATGACAACGATGCTGAAACATTGATAAGTACAATTCAGAATTCTTGGGAAGATGATGAGTTAGAACAAGGTGTGGTATAGTTGAAATAATGAAGGCATACAATAATATATCACTTGATATTATTAAGGCAATAATTGGTTTAAATATTACAGTGCAATAAGTTATTTTAGATGGGTAGGCTGTCATTTTGTTTGTACCTGTCATTTCATTCTGTGTGTATCATATCATGGGCCAGAAATTAAAAACTGTGGAAAAGCAGAGTATTTTACTCTGTCTAGCTAACACCAATATATTTTATCTTATCTACCACTGGGCTATCTTACTTTATCTATACTACCAGTCAATTTTACTTCTCAAGTATAGAGAGCTGTGCTGGTATTGCAGGACAATGGTGAAACAACTTTTTAACCCTTTCAGTGCCATATAGTATATTTTATTCTAGTCAATGTCGGACAATTTACAACTTTTCAAATGTAGAGCTCTAATGGCACCCCACTTGATTGGCCACCTCTAATATGTTGTTTAGCTGATGGAGATTACATTGCTAACTAAATGTTGTAGGTGTTTGTCTAAGTACAGTGCAGTACAGTTTTCATCTCAGATGCAGTTTTACTCAATCATTTGAACTACCGTACTTATTACTCATACATCTGTGTATCTTTATTGGTTTTTGTCAAATGACTTATTTTTCTTATCAACTATTTCCTCTTTTAATTCTTCTATGTCCTCTTAGTAAACATTGGTATATTTCATTTAGCTTTGAAGCAAGCTTTAGTAGACATGTACATAGAGAGACTAAAAGAAAGGCAACACAGAAAAACGTAAGTCAGGTTTAGAATTACAGTATTTCCATATCAGATGTTTCTTGCCAGGTTTAAACGATTATTTCTTCGGTTTAGGATTGCTAGAGACCATGGACTGATCACCAGTAAACACAAACTTATAGGTGAAAAAGCTATTTAATATTAGTTTTAACATTTTATTTCATTTTCTTTTCGTGTACCCTGCCATTTTCTTCCATTCGTCCTTTCCTATTCATAGACAGAGTCCCGTAAATAGCATTTTAAAATCTGTAGTGCACATCATTTACCCTTTTGGATGAACGCTTATTTTCCACTCCAACTAACTAACGTAACTCCAAAAGTTACGAAAATTTCCACTGGAAATTTTCGTAACTTTTTTCTAATAATTTTCAGCATCACGTCGAAAGCATTCTAAAGAAGACAGGTAATGAGAAAAACGAGTTCTTGAACAGTATCAACCAAAAATTCTATTTTTTTAGTAGTCGCGACAAAACAACGACCTACACGATGTCTACATGTAGAAAATAGAAATGGTTTCACTATATTCAGACCTTCGTCTCATTGTGTTTCAAATATCGTTTGTTATTCTTACAGAGAATTTCGTGATGCTGTAAGGGTGTTTGGTCGTCTTCAAGCAGCCGATGAATGGGAAAATTTTTTAAACAACCACTCACGTATGTCATTTAAATATGTTACACAATTTTTTTACCCATCGTGTAGCAGTTTGCTTCGTGTAATCAGTTACTTGCGAAAAAGACTAATTTTGACGTGGAATCTGAAGCGAGATTGTTGTATCGCAATTGTTGTGAAAACTTTGTTCTAATATTTTGTTTAGGCCAAAGAGAGTTGCAGTTACGGATTAAAGATTTAATACGGTATAGAAAAAATGGCGTAACCAAGTTGGCAGGTGAGATCTAACGCATTGAATTTCTACTGTATATTGGCTCTAATCTACCGGCGGCCGTCGTGAATTGTTCCAATTTTCCTATGTTCTACTCTAGGAAAATTATATAATCACGGTGTAGACAAAAAAGAGGGTTTATTTTAGTTAGACGACACGCAACAAAACATGGTCTTCTTTTTTGTGATGTCTTCTAAAAAGTCCAGAAAGATTTATAAAAATATGTATATAAAAAAGAATTATATGAATATATGCTGCATATGGAGATGATACAACAGATAAAAAATTATTTAACTGGAAATATGGTTGTTACCTTTAATATTGGACAAAGAAGCTTGAACTTAGTTTGTTGTAATGTCTTCGAGAAATGAGCATAGTGAATAGGTTGGTGATATGCCTGAACGTATCTTTAACGGTACGTTCATGGCGATATACTCAACAATTATCTGTTTACAGGTTTAGACTTTAGACCCCCAAATTTCCACTTTGAGGTCATTGTCTTTTGGGCCCATCTACTACGTACCTTGTTTTAGAAATTAACTATTAAATAAAATAACTTCATTGTTTTTGTAGCTTGTAAAGAATATGATGAAATGAAACTAAGAAGAGAAAAGATAAAAGAAAATCGAAAAAAAATGGTAGGAACTCATAGAAGTAATTTCCATATCATTATTTAAATTGTTATCATAGTCGTTTGTTCACAGGATGTTATCGTTAAGCCTGGTTTTCACTAAGCAAGAAAACAAAGCATTGATGTTACTCTAGGAATTACAAAGAGAAAAAAGAAAGAATTTTCTATTGATTTTGCTTTTGTTCTACCTTAGCTTACGCTTGAAGTCTTGTGCTTACGTTGATGTTTATGTCGCACATTTCACTGCATATCTTTGTTTTGTCTTTTCTCTTAGCTTGTGGTTATGTCCCTAGTGAAAACCAGGCTTTACTGCCGAGGGCTGTTATAGTCTGAACACTGATTATATAATGAACTTTCTGATAAATATTCTCTTTCAGGACTCGTGCAATCCAAGAAGAACAAATACCGCAACAAAAAAGGAGTGCGTATTTTCTGGGATTTTTTGTGCCATGGAAAAGTTTGTTTTAGGATTATGGTTACCAAATTATTATGGGTACTAAGTGACCTGACAGAGAGCAAGAAGACTGGGGCTAAAAATAGAAAAGCAATCCAATTTAGTACCTTAATCAATTGTCACACAACGATTCTTTTGAGAAGCTGTTTAAAACTTTGTGTCCGTATATTTGTACGGGGAAATGAAGACCTGACACAAATTGGAGATAGAAATCTAATAGAATTAATGAGATATTGAGAAATGGATCTCTACTTGATAACTAGTCCCAGGCTCTTTTTACTTAAGTATGCAAACTGCTTCAGAGTTTTTCAAATAGTGACATTAAATTTAATATGTTCTGTATGGCAAGAACAAAGAATACAATTGAGAATGTTGGTGGTTATAGAATTTGTTTATAAGTTGCTCCGACAATTATGTTCACCAACCCCCCATGGAAAACTTTGCCCCAAACGGTTATGTGAAAATTCACCGAGTTTTTTTTGTTTTTTAAAGTGTAAAAATGGAGAAAAGGAAAGATAAAAAGGGTAAGTTAATATTAGGATCCGCACATAAGTCTCACCACAGTTATTACAGAACATGGTTTGGAAGCCTAGTTAAAATTCAGTAGAACTCATTATCTATGTTGATCAACGTTTATGCATGTTTGGGTTCCTTATTCGTCACTTGTCATTGTATTTTGGGACGATTGACCAATAACATTACTTCAAAGTTTTATTGTTCAACCTTACGTCTGAATGATTACGTCAAATTATTCCTATTGGTTGTGTACGTTCCAAGACAATACGCACGTGACGAATAAGGATCACATTTCTGCACAAACCTGGACAATAACATAGATAGTGTTCTATATTGAATTTTACTTGAGCTTCCAAACCTTGTTCTCTTGTCGAATTAACAACCTCAAACTCATTAATACTTTATGTGGATATCTTGGCAAAAAAACGCTTTCTATGATATATTACGTGTTGTTTATACGCAGCTACGAACATTCATACAAAAACATGTTGAGACAACTTTGTTCAACATTGTTAGTTCGTCATCCTCAAACACCCATGTTTTATGTATGAACAATGTTGTTCATTTAACATCGCTTTTCACGCAAATGTTTAAGTTTTTCTTTAAATAAAGCTTAACGTAACGATAACCTAATGTAGTCACATCATCATGATTTTCAATAAATCTGAAGTTCAAAGTACGCACCCACTGCATGCATCTCATTTTTGCCCATGAGAACACATGGTCGGATCCAGCACTGCTGTACCTATAGAGTGTTTTCACACACGTGACCACAAGCCATGCGTGGTTGCTAAAACAATAGGAGATTTCTCAATAACAAAAGAGCTGAATGCTCAAAGGATCAATTTAGGACACCAACATGGCCGCTATTTCATTGTTTTGGAACACCAACATGGCCGCCGTGACGTCATATGAAGTCGGTTAGCAAAACAAAACAAGTTGGCCAAAATAAAATTTTCATTGGCTAAGCAGTGATATGCAAATTAGGTGCACTAGTGTTGGATCCGACAATGGAATAAGTTGCGTACAATCTACACGCAGTGGCGAAGTCAGCCAGCCCGCAAGGTTGGTCAGGCTCAGAGTTGCCAGATTCCTGAATAATTAGACCAAAAACGGTTTGAATAGCCTTTTTTTTTATTTTTTTTGTTTTCCTAACAGCACTAATGGGATGTTTGGCCTAATTATTCAGGGATTTGGCAACCCTAGTCAGGCTATGCAAATTTCAAATCAGTACCATTATTCATTTTTTTTATGGAAATATTTGCATATAGCATGACTAATTTGTCGGGCTGCCTACGCCAGTGCCTACTCAGTACATACTCAGTACATTTTAATTATGATCATCACTGAATGTTTGTTTATCAGATGAAACACCGGTGCCTCTTTTCTCCGAAATAATCAACACCTGCGCTGGCTACGACTTGTTATCTTTACGGGAAAAACAGGTAAGCGGAAAACACTGTGTTTTGGTGGATCACAGGACAGGAAATGAGCGAAGCCGACTCTGCAATGTGTTCCCTGAAGTTTACACAGTTTACTGGTGGACCAGCTAGCTCAGCGTGTTTACTGAACATTATTTTATAGGAGTTTAGTAGCCAGAGTAATGGCTGATAACATGCGTAATGCGATGTGCGCCAGGACACAAACTTCTAAGGCTCCGAGTTGACCTGTACATTTTCTATTTTGTGGTTGAGTGTTAAGGCAAATTTTCGTTCAATATTTTTGTCGCGCAATCGACTTTTCCGATCTTTTTCATTTGACTTGCGTACACTCCACAGTATCTATTCCAACCAAGGTTGTCTCACATTTTAAAATAATATGATAAATCCCCAGCTTAACGGTTCAACATAGGATCCACGGTGTAGTAAAAAATCCCCTAGCCTTTCAACTATAGATGCTAAGTGAAAGCAAACAGAAAATGACATGAACGAATCTAGAACAATCATATTCATTCATAAAATAAACTTAAAATGTGAAAATAGTTACCATTGCCATAAAATAACATCAAAGTGGACGCCATTTTCCATAAGGTTTCTAATATAAGACTATTTTGATGTTGAAACAATACTTTTTTTAATTTTTTAATCAGTTATGCAACTCACTTCAGTTAAAACCTGCGTTCTACCTCACCACAAAGGGAATTATATTAAAGGTAAAGTAAACAGTAAAAACCATTTTAACACAATTACATGGTCGACTTTTACTATTTTGCTTTTCAAGAGTTTTTGTAGTGAAAGTGATAAAACATATATTGTTAAATCTACATATTAGTCCCATGGTCGACTTCTCGTATTTTACTTTGACTAACATCGGACGAATTTGTCAAAGAAACAGTTGTGGTAATGACAGGTGTTCATGAAATCAACACGCATGATGCTTTGGAACAAACGCAGTGTCTAAACGTTTTTAATATTTTTTCCCACTAGGATCATTCATTACGAAGGCGTGGAACATCTGTCAAAACCAGGTACCCTCCTTGCGTTGGGAAGTCACAAAGAAAACGAATTCTTTTGTTCTTTAAAGAATGTGGATGGTTACAAACCGGTTCGAGTTCTTGATGTAACGACACGACATAAAAATGTGTTTTGGAACCCGCAACAAATAGTAAATAGTACATGGCATTCTGAGAAGAAATATCGCTTTCCAATAAAACAATTCCAGCACTCTTGTTTCTTGTTACGTAAGAAATTCCCAGATTGCCGAGAGTATTCCAGGAACGGGGTATGCTACTATAGAGGAACACAATCTTGAATGAAAATTTAGTTAGGGTATTTGTTTACTAACAATTATATACAAGAAGTTACATTTCCTGCTGTTCATCGTTCTATATTAAGCCCCCAGCGAACGAGGGAACATTTAAGATCTCCATTTGGTCACCCGCAGCGACAAAATCAGAAATATTGTTGGTACGGTTTGCCTATATTTTCAGCAACCACGCCGAGCGCAATAAATTGTAAATATGCCACCGACATTTCTATTTATGTATATAACACATTAATTAACAATTATTCGCCGAGATGAGATGAAAATATTGGTAAATAATAACCAAAGCGAGGTTTTTTACTGATGCAATACAATATTTACTGCTCCCGACGCGAATAATTGTTTCAGTGTAAGTGCAACAGGTGGAAATTGAGTAGAATTTCTTTTTATTTTTTAAATCTGTAATTTCTTTCTCACCTTCACAAACCTTGCCGCCATTACATATTAGGTAATTATTGTGAAATAATTCGAGGTAGATTGGCCAATCACAACTCATCATTTTCATTTCTCACCTGTTGTATTTATACTAATACATAATAACATCAATCGCTGTGTGTAAATGTATTTTAATGGATGTTTTTATGTTTAATTCTTATAACTGAGTATAAAATATGTTTACTAATATATTGCCTTTTCTGTAAATATATATGAATGATAAATATAATGTAAATGAGGAGTATCAGAAAGAACTGTTCAAATTCTTGAATTTCGTATTTTATTTAATTATTTATATATCTAAGTTTCTATATTGAATTCCATATTGTTTGATACCATTAGTACAATAAGTTTAGATAAGCAACTGTTTCACAAAAGCCAAAAGACCATGTTTTAACAAGTCCCTTTTTACTTTAAAAAATATATACATATATAAATATTGTACACTCAAAATTTTTTCTTAACTAAAATATACCAAAGGTAACAAAAAAACAAGTTCGCGTCGGTCTACATGTACTGTATATACCTCTACCACCTCTACAGTTTAACCACAGGCGACCCAAAAATGAGTTTAACAAAACTCGCCCCATTCTCCTAGCTGGTGCACGCCGCAAGCGATTACATTTAACATATCTTATGTTAAATGTAATCGCTTGCGGCGTGCGCCAGCTAGAAGGAGAATAGGACGAGTTTTGTTAAAACTCATTTTTGGGCTGCCTGTGGTTTAACGTTTCTGCAACAACTCATTTTCATACCTTTTAACACAATAACTATATACAGAAAACCTTGTACAGTCTGCCTTCAAGATATATTCACAGTAAGACGCAAACATAATCACGAAATGATCAGGCTTCACTTTTTTTAACTTCTACAGTCAGACCTTCGTTGTCAACTTTGATTTGGTGAACTGTGTATGATTTATTTTCCTGGAAAATAAAATCAAATGGTGTGAAATTCTAGGATCTAAAAGCCAAGTCCAACGAGTTTTCATCGTTTTACCTTTAGTTTTTTTAGCGCTTCTTTAAGTTGTTCGTGAATATTTGGTTTCTTTGTTATAAGAAATAAAAATCCACCACCTCCAGCGCCAGCCAAACAACAACCTAAAATAGAAGTCACTTTAAATAAATATTTATTTCATCTCACGGCACATTTCATTTTCTTTCCGCACACCCCTGTTGAGGGGTTTTTTGCAAATTCTTGCTTTTTACCCTTTTCCCTGGAATTCCAATGCACAAATAATTCCCCTTGGAAATGTCATAATTTATAAAACTCGTCACAAATCTTACCAAAATAACCAAATTTTACTAAAGTGTCTTCTCTTTCTCCTTGAAGCTACTTTTTAACAGCCCCCTTCCTGGGCATTTCTGCTTTATAGCACGCCAACCCTGGCAAATATGCTTTATTTTAGACGCCCTTTTGAAAATCCCTGAAAATTCCAATACCCTTAACCCCCCTGTGCGGATAAAAAATGATGCAACGTGCCAATTTCAATTGTCCTGCGCTACTATGATCTACCAGCAAATTCTTACATTTTCAGTAATTTTGCTGTGAAATGTCTTTCCGTAAAGAACGTCTGTTACGCAGGCGCGTCGTGACCGGGGGTACAAGAGGGAGCCATGCCCCCCTAAAATGTGTGATTAGTCAAGAATCTCTGCAAGTCTAGATTTTTTTAAAATTCTGCTAAAATTTGAAGATTGTTGGAAAAATTTTCAAGTATTTCATAGCGTTGTTTGAAGAATTTATACATTTGTCAGAAAAAATTGCTGTTAGGCCACCCTGTTCGACAATTGCCACGATCGGTTGCGTAGCCAGCCCAACAATAAAAACAATAAATTTCTAAAGAAATGAATACATTCGTAAAGCAAACTCTCAGAGTACCTTAAATTACTCAACATTTACCGTACCGTGAACGAAAGACTGTATTGTGTTGATAATTGCACGAATATCGCTATTCTCGGAATCTAGATAGAAATGAACATAAAAATTATATAAATTTACCGCGGAAGATCTCTTGATGAATTAGCTAGTGAGGGCATCGATAACGTGATTATTTCCCGCCAATTTATTGTTTCTCAAGTCTCAACAGTGATTCCTCAATCAAACATGGCCACTTTTGTTGGAGTTACGAACAAGGATATTTCGTTTAATACGGGCAAGAAAATACCAATACCAAATGAAAATTGCTTTATAATGTGGAAGTACTCTTTGAGTTTTTAGTTACCAAGAACCAGAGGAAGAAAATTAAGGTAATTCAGCTAATGAGTTGAAAAACTTATACTTGCAAACATGTCTAGGGGACCAGGGAATGTTTACTTTATAACTATATTAGTATATAAATTATATATAAACTTTGTCGTAAGCGACAGCCAACCTCACATTATTTTTACATTAGAGGTATTACTCCAATTATGGATAAATTAGTATATAGTAAAACTATATAATATTAGTTTGCGATAGACACAGGGACTTGAAGATGTGAATTTTGTTGTCTCGTGCTAAACGTGTAGGCCATACCTGGAGCCATTATTCTTTTTTGATTTCTATATACATTTAAACAGCGACCCATTTCCTCAAGATTACCTCAAGTTTAAAAGGAAGAGAAACAAATTCTTAAAGTTTTCTGGCAAAACGCGACAGAGTTCACATCCTAATTTGAAAACAATTTTATACTAACCTTGTTGCCAGGCATTTGCACACGCTTCGGCATTTCTTGTAAGTCCATCGACATTTTCTAAAATTTCTGGAGACCCGGCATACCAACGTCGAATAACGTCCTGAAAATTTAACAATTTTTGTTAGTAGGCGGTTAAAAAATAGTCTTTTCAAAAATTTAAAGTAATTTTAAAATGGAGGCCATACGTGGAAAACAAACGAATGTTCAGGGGCCAAATTTTTAAAACGTACAATTAAATGTTTTAGTATTTTTTAAACTTTTTATAAAAAATGTTTGGGATACCGCGGGATGACAGGTGGGAGGAAACGGCTTCCAAATCAATCTACCAATCCAAAACTATGTTGTTTTGTTTGCTCTAAGAAAGCTAAACTAAATAATATTCGTTCAGAATAGAGTTACTGTTCGGCATCAAATGCCTAGAATGTGTATGTAATGAAAGCTTTAATTTCCAGTTTAAAAAGTGACGTCACTCCGGACATAATTGGAAAATGTTTCAGGAAATGTTTTTAGTTTATTTTGTTTATTTACATATCATCAAAAACTTAGTTACTTTAAAAGTCGATTTTTCAGCTGGATTTCGGAGTTTCGAAATTACAATGGAACCTGAGCTCA
>JAOBAZ010268609.1:0-15053 GCA_026546875.1 Pteroeides caledonicum
TCTTTCGAACGTTTTCCATAGTCTTACCAAACACCGAGTTGTTCATTAGCTTGAAGAGATCTTTCTCAGATGCATTACTCGCCTTAGCACGAAGATCTGTGTTTAGCTTAATGTAGGGTGCTAACCATTCACTCTCATTAAATGTAATACCACGATGAACCCTTGTTACCTTTAATCCTAACTCAATGTACTTTTTTAGAGCCACATGATGAACCACATAGTTTTTCTTAGCATTTAATGTCGCAACTAATTTTTCTACTTTATCAATCTTAAGTCGTTCTGGTGCACATGGGTAATCTTTGTGCGCATCATGCAACTCCACTGGATAGTCCAAGTCTACCTCGAGAACACATGGTTTCCTTTTCCAATTCTTTAACTCTTCCTTATTCATCCATTTAAAACCACCGGTTGGGAGAGGCTTTGACATTGCCCAACCATACAGATTATTCGCGTCTAAGTACTTTATAAACTTTGTTGGCTTTGATGGATCATACTTTTCACCCATATACTTGTTATTTGCCTCTGCATACCGTTTAGTGATCATACTTACACCACCACGTGAACCCTTTTCAATAAAATGCACCATGTCAATGTTATTTAACAACTCTAACTCAACACCAGTTTTTCTAAATGGAGCGTCCCATGCAAGACCAGGAGCACTGTAATACCAAGCTGGATCTAACTTATAATGCTTATGACAATTGTTACGAAAATCTTCAAACACGTCCGCTAATAATAATACATCTGTCTTTAGATACAAATCATGATAGTCTTGCATTGTTTTCATCTTAAACTCTTTCCAAACATTAGAAGCATGTTTATAGTCGTTGTCAGTTATATGTGACTCATTTAATTTTGAATAAAACTCATCTTTTAATGGGAGCTCTATTTCATTTAATTTCTCTAATGAATCCATATAATCATAAGGATAAACACCTTTCCTTGATAATAATTTAAACTTTGTCTCATCTGTATTAAACCTTTTTAATAACAATCGTTGACCATCTGTTAAATTCTGAGATAGTTTATCAAGACCAAATTGTAGAAACCGAAACGAATCAATGAAACGAAGGTGTCGTTTTATGTCATAGTACCTACCATTCTTCTCATAGCCACCAACTACAATAGGAACGCTAAAGCTAATATACTCTTCTTCAGTCTTAGCGAGCACGTCTATTTTGCTTCCGTTTAACGTATGCAAGCTTTTAACAACCAAGTGAGAATCATATCTAGATAAATTATGGAAAATTACAGGAATGTGGTTTGGTACCCAAAAGCTTAAATTACACTCACTATGCGCTGCACCTCTAAACTTCCCTGTAAAATGGTCGTGATAAATAACCTTATCGCCATTCAATTCTTTATCACAAATATGGCAGTGCGTTGCATCATTAAACACAACATAATCCATATCAGTCATTTTAAGCTTTTTATTTGATCTAATTTCCTTATATAAACGCTTTGTTGACTCTGCTAAAGACTTTATAAAATGATCACCAATATTTTCATCCTCATTATTCGCAGTGTAATGATGTAATGTTGGTTGATATAACTCATCATCATAGCATTTTACGAGATAGGCATAACCTGATGGCACGTGATGTTGGGTATCTTGTGGTATTCTCACCTATTTTAATTGGACCAAATTTCTTGGTGAAACACTCAAAGTCAGCGTAAATTACAAAAGACACTTTCATACTATGCTTATAATTTTTAAACTTAACAATGGAACCTTTTGGTGGCACTGTCGTTCTAACAGCCTCATGATCTAAGCAATACAGCAAGTGCCATTCAAGACGTTCTTTTGTTAAAAAGTGGTTTAAGCACCTGTTGCAATAATGCTTAGTACGCGTTCTACCACCTACCTGACTATACAAAAGCCTTGACAGGCTCCTAACACAGTAGTAGTGACCATCGTGTAATAAAAGGTGTATAGCTGTTTTACCAGTTTCATGACCTAGTCTAACAGGATAAATATACTTTTCATCTTCTATGCCATAAACGATAAGATTATACATTGGGTTACTCGCCTCAAACACGTCAATGCCTTCAAGCGACATTGGCCCTACACACCCTGACCAGTCAAATTGTTTTGCATGCTCTTTAAGCTTTTTCGTAATCATTCCAGGGTCCTTAACTGGCTTAGTAACGCTTATCGTTACAGCCCATTTAAAGCATAAACTATCTGTGTTTTGTGGGCATACTAGGGCCTCACGAGCCTTAATACATTCTGGAAGACTATCATAATTAGCTCCACCACGAATTGGATTAAACCTTGTCAAGTGAACGTCCAACTGTATAACACGCTCAAACTGCCATCCAGACCCATTATTTTGATATGTGTTTAACGACTCTAAGATCTTTCTATATGCGTTCTCTAGAGCCTCATCGATGTTTGTGGAAGCACTAACCACATATATACCAGAGACAAAGTGAGGGGTCGCTGTAATTTGCGGAGAGCCTTTCTTAAACTCACATTTTAGAAAAAGGTTCAACTTTGTAGGCTTTCTAGAGCCATTCACCAACCTCATAACATTCTGTTTTTTAACTCTAAGGAACGACTCTGGGTCCATTTGCTTAACACCCATTATCGTATGTATAACATACCTACCACGAACCGAATCCCTTTTTTCTAGGTCATGGTCACCGAATATCGTGTCTAATAAGTTGAAATCAGGAGCATCAAACCTTGCAATTCTTTTTTTCCTTAGCCTTTCTAGCCTTTTTTTTGCTATCAGCTCTTCCTGTTTTTTCCTTCTATTCACCTTTAACCTATTTTGTGTTTGCTCTTTTGTCTCTCTAAAGACAAGCCTAGTCCTAGACCTTCCAGGCTGAGTAACCCGTGACGTCTGTAACCTACCAAACCTTCTTAGCCTTTTTTCTCTAACAAGATTAACGCCTACTTCACTCATTTATTATAGTGGTAATGCGAACGCAGTCGCCTATCAATTGTGACTTGCATGCAACACCACAATAAACACCCATTACCATGTCACACCTTACATGAATTTATGACTTGACAATAAGAAAAAAGCAAAATGTTAACGAAAAAGAGTTGATAAAAAAACCAGGGGGGTGCTGTGACGGTGTTTTTCTTTTGCTGAATTGACAAAAATTTGTATAAAATAATAAGGAAAAAATATAGGTCTGATATTGAATTGCGCTCGAACATGATCTTTAACACTACTTATTCCCATTCTCTTTACAAAGCTCTACGACAAGCGTTTCATTATACTTTATCGATTTGTCTGTGCCTAATAGTCCTTTTATAAAAATGGCTCTACTTTTTCTACTCCAATTGAGCTGTGATAATACATCAGCTCGATGGGCAGCATTAACATCATACGACTTAAAGTGTTTATGCAACGAAAATTTCGACCTCTTTTTTTTATTTTAAATGAAAGTACTTACAATTCTGAGAAGATTGATATATAGATTATGGTACTTCACGACGCGGTTCTGTTCGTAAAATTGGTTTAAAATGATGCATTGGACGCGAATTTGATCACAACGTTGATGACGTCACAAGTATGACCGACTGAGGCCGCCGCATATGTAAAACAATACTAGACAGATTACCTCTGACGTTTCTGCCGTATCAAATCGAATATTCTCTTCTCAGTTCACTAAAATGTCAACTGTAGAGTCTTTTAGCAGCAGCGAAGTGTCTGAACAACATTCGTCGCCAGACGAGGATTGAAACGGAGAAGATTACAGCGTTGTTGAATTACGTTCATTTGGCAGTGTTTCTACCAAGACGAGCCGCTAGCTAACGCTGAACAAGACATTACTTTCGAAGACAGAGAGGGTACACCGGCCCACGTTCTATGAGAGCGTTTTACAAAGGAGTCTCCTTTGGGTGAAAGGTAAGTGAGAGTTTAACCTGTAAAATCCACAAAACTATACAAGTACATGTACAACGCATTGTTTTAATCACGGGCATGATGACATGGATTGATGTTGCGCGCCGATAAATAAAATACAACTGGAGCCGTTGACGATTGAGAAGTTTTACCATGGTGAAACTTAGGTGCACTTACTTTAACTTACTCTGTTTAGGTGCTGCTGTAACATGTGCAACTGTGAATTATTGGTTGGTGCGGTTGAATATCGTTGTTGTCGTGAAGTTTTGTGTGCCTTGGCGAAGGTAGTATTCAATGGCTCCTACAAAAAAATATCATGCCGCACACAACACGCAGATTGCGCTGCAATTACTAATATTTTTGCCTTAACTATGGCTGTACCATTGTTGAGAGGGAGCGATGGACGCATTTACAAACAGGGCAAACACAAAACGAGTAACAGTAAATTAAAAAAATTCGATAAAACCAAATAATAAAAGTGCCTCGAATATTGTAAATGCACGTGTATATACTGTATTGTGAATGCATCATCTTTTCTAAAAACCTGTATATGGCAGTCATAGAATGCTTATGAGTTCACAAAGGGAATCTGATTAGACTTTAGAAACGTTTTGCAAAAATGGAATATTATTTATATTCTGTGAACATTTTAGGATACAAGATCATTACTTCCATACAAATTTAAAGAAAGTAAAGGATCAATATATGTTTTTGTAATTATACACCAATATAATGTTTCACAATTGCATTTACACATTTATCTTAGTATTATCTGGCTGTGGCTTACAGATGGTCAGTTCAATGGTTTTGCAGATATCTTGGTTGGGACAATAGATGACCTCTACCAGCTTGTATTTACCACCATATTAGAAAACAATTTCCATTAGCAGCCAAACTAGTGGTTACTTAACTGCAAAACAGTCATAAATAGTAATGGCAACTACTAAATACTTTTCTAAAATACACCAAGGAACTGATTAAATAATTTGCATCCCGGTATAAGGCATGCTATTACAGATGTCGGTCTATTATGATCAAGTAAACAGTTGAGCCATGATCTTTCAACTGGCATGATAAATAGTACATACAGCAATACATAGTGGGTGCAGGGAAATAATCCATTGAAATAATCTAATTAATAATTATGTTGCCAAAATAAAACTGAAAATGAATTAATCAATTTCGGATTTACCATTGTTGTGTCCCTATCAATAAACTATGGTATATACCATACTATATACATCGTACTGTAAAATGCAAATTTATAAATTTTTTAAAATTCCACTAAACAAATCTATCTAGGTCAATAATTACTCGCCCAAACACCGCCTGTGTAACACCATAGCTTTTGTGAACAAATAAAACTTGCACAATAAAATACTGAAATAATTACAATTGTTTGTGTAAATGTAAGTTATTGTTCATCACATTGACATTGTTTACAGCTGAACTACCTTTCTGCGTGTACGATGCGTCATGGAATGTTCGATCACTGGCACTTGGTTTGCCACATCCACTGTTGGAACGGCGTCAGGCTTTAAACATAGTTTAATACCGAGAGACAACGCTACAGCTTTGTTTCGTTCGAAGCACCTTTCTTCGAAATGAACACCGCACAATATGGATGTTCCTGATGGCTTCCAACCTGGCCCATGGTTTCTCACGAACCGAATCCATTGTCAATGTCTTTCAGGCTCTCTATTTACGTTTGAAAATACACTTGGACAGAAATACCTTCCGTAAATTAACCGTTGGTACAACTTGTGTTATTTGGCCCGCCAGCGACGCAAAATTTTCCACCGTGTTTTTGTGCATGTTTTTGCACCTAGCCATGTTTTTGCATGATACCTAGCCACCGTGTTTTTGCACCTAGCCATGTTTTTGCATGATACGCGGTAAGAAACAATATAAAAACATCTGTTCCTAATCACTCCTCTCATACTTGTGACGTCACGTCCTGTCTAGTGTTATTCGCACGGAAACGGCTGAAATAGCAATGTTTGAAGCTCTGTAACTTCTGTTCTATAAGTCCAATTCGAGTTCTGTTTTTCGCTAACCACTCAGTTTAACCTCCTCTATGATTCTGGCACAAAAAATCAATATGTGAAAATTCGTTGCATAAACACTTTAACGAACCCTCTAAGAGCATGACTTCTCTGTGCCACACGTGTACTTGGTGTTGGAACAGGTCTCTGTCTTGGTGGTTGAGGTTCTTGTCTTACCTGTCTAGGTGTAGGGATTGGTCTACTACGTTGCATTCTTTCTAAAAAGTCATTGCACTTTACGTTTTGATCCCAGTTACCAAAGAACTGTTTCTTGCGTCTGTCTGCGTTTCCGATACAAAGCCATCGTTCCGGTCCAGGTCATTCTGCAGCACTCTTTTGCCAAGCTCGTGTGCTTTGTACCTTATGAAGTCGTTGTAAGTATAGAATTTTTTGTGACCTCCTTTTAGAATCTCATATGGAAGTGAGTCTGCCTGGTCCCTAGGTGACTCTCTTATAGATTGAATCTCCTTTCGTGCTTCTGCTATGACTCGCTCTAGTTGGGCGATTCTTTCTTCAATATTGCTTTCCATTGAGTTACTAACTGTAGCTCTCATTTCTTTAAGCCTATTTGCTTTGTCCATCTCAACTGAGTTGCTATACATACGTTTCATTTCTTTAAGCCTCTTGATACTACATACTTAGAAAAAAATTTTACTGAATCAAACGACTCAATAGAATAATCAATTAACGTTGCCTAAGCCATCTCTTATATATAAAACAATTACGTTTTGCTTTTTGGTGCAATCCTATTTCTCTATAAGGTGAAAATAGTCTATTCTCATAAAACTTACGTGTTTTCCGTTGCCTAATGACACTTAGATTGCCTGTGTCTTTTATACCCAATGCTTTACAAATAAGAAAGGCGTGATGTGAGTAGTTGCAAAGATTACCACCTTTTATCAGTCTATCTCTTTCAATTATAGCAACAAAACGACTAAAGTATCTTACTATAAGTTCCCGTTCATCAAGGTGAAATTCATGCCTCATTAGTAGATTTGTCATTCAACAATCTCTAGAATATTTGGTGACGCCTGTTGTTTTCATCCAATTGTTTTCGATAAACCCCTCTGGTTTTGTAATTGTTCTTGTCCAATCACAGCCTCCACACTTCTTACAAAAACTTTTACTTCATCTATGACTCCTTTACCATTGCAATATTGGCATTTGTCATACTCAAGTTTTGTTATTTTATCCATGATAACATACACTGCTTCTAAAACGTCTTGAGTTAGCTCATCTTCATAATACTCAATACTACCAAGGACTATCTCATATTTTTCAGGAGTCATACTATAGTACTATATAATAGTTTTGTCTTTAAAGTATGTAAGCTAGACCAATGCCTAAGCCTATTCCTGCAATAACATTGACTGCTTTCATATAACTTTTTATTTCAGATGATGGTGTGTAATAGTCACTAAGCTTCGGCTTATGACTTTCTATGTATCTGTTTATCTCTCTTAATTGGTCTAATGCTTGATTGGTTTGCTTTATACCAAGGTTAGCATCAGCTAGTTCTTGTCTGAAATCTTGAGCACGGCCATGTTGTTTGACTTCATCCTCATAGAACTCTTCTTTTGCTTTTGATACAGACTCTAATGCTTTGTTGCGTTGTTTCATCTCGTCTTGGTATCCGTTTTTATCAAAACTCTTGAATAAATAGCCTGCTCCTGCAAAACTCACTGCTGCAAACAAGTTTGTAAGGCTCCTCCTGCTAAAGCAGTTGCCATCTATATGATTACACTTGTTTGAAAGGGTCAGTAGGAATGTACTTTTGGTCCTGTGCCCATTTTAAAGCCATTGTGCTAAGGCCAGCTGCAACAGCTAATTTAGCAGTTCCTTTAATACTATTTTAAGTTGAGGAAGATTCACCGAGTACCTTTTTAGAGGCCATTGAGCTACCTACTGCTAGAAAAGTTATTAAGACTATGAGTCGTATACTTCATTCATTAACTCTTTTTTACTTGTCATACTATAGATTATGTTCTACGATGGATCCATCTCTTATGGTTTGCTAGTGTAAACACGTTTCTGAATTTCCTTTGACATAAGTCACCTAAAACACGAATGTCTTTCATGTACTCTTCTATATCATGTATGATCCTATTGTAGTCATTTGAGACCAGATTCTTAGCCCCTGTTTGTCTATGCATTGATAATGTGTTTCTTTGGTTATCTCTAAGCGTTTCTCCTGTTAATGGTGATTTAATTTCAATTGCTAGAAGATTGAATCTTTTATTAGGATTTAATATCAGTATATCAGGTGATCCACTTCTATAGCCAAGTTGATATGACTCAAGTCTAACATCATGCTCACAACTGTTACAAACTTGATTTTCTCCCATGTAGCAAAAAGATTAGCAGATGGGTGATATGTTCTAATGTACATTACTACAGCTTTATGCAAGTCGTTCTCACTAACAATTTGAAAGCATTTATTCCTAGGGTGTGTAGATAATCTATACTCACCATTTTTACGTATACATGGTAACACTTCTGAAGTCACCCATCGATTGAACTCTTTAGCTGATTCTAGCTTGGATCTTAAGATGAGGCTGTATAGACCAGATTCGTTGACATATACTGTGAAAGGGTGTTCACGGGGAGAGTCGTGATTTATGACTCTTTGGATGTCACAGTGTTTTGTGTCGGTTAACCGACTCTGGCCCTGGCTCTGTCTTTGGTTGCTTGTCAATGGTAACCGTTTTAGAAGGCAGTGGCTCTCGAGATCTATCAGCTTCTTGTGTTGCGTCACTCATAGGCATATAGTATACAGTTACTCCAGTCAATAGTAGTCCTAGTAGCGCTATAGGTAAAGCATATGTAAACCCACTCTTTAACTCTGGTCGTTCAGCTTCTATTTCTGGTCTCATCTTTCTTTTTCTTGTTTCTTATGATATCTTTGCTAACTTCTTACCAGCCGCAGCCCTTCTTGGGTCTTTTGGTTTAGTACTTGTTATTTGCTCTGGCTGTGTCTCACTCATGTATAGTAACCCGTGTTCTACTGCGAACATACTGTCAGATAACTGTGAAATAACTGTCAGATAGGACATGTCTCATCGTGTAAATTATGAACGGACGATTAGTGAGGTCAAAGAGTCAACGAACAAGACATGACCTGATGTTTGGCTATAGCTCTATTAAAGTGGATGAGACTGATGAGAACCAGTTAGTTAAACTAAGAGTAATACTTAATGAAGCATTACTGTACAAAGGTGTCTATAAGAGAAGACTGACAAGACTCCAACTAATCAACAACATTGTTATAGCGTCAAGCTTTCTGCTTATTACTTCAGAAACTACTCTAGGAATTCTACTTGGTCCAGCTGGGATGTTTATCCTTCCTACTCTCAATAGTCTAGGAGTTATAATCAGTTCTGTACATAGAGCCAGTGGATTAGCCAAGATAATAGAGCTTTATCGATCATGTATTGCTTCATTGAACGAATTGATATCATGTATTTAAGATACTTGGTGGCTCTGATACACACCTTGAAACAATAATACACCATGGGAAACGTTGTCCTGAGTTACAGTCAAACCATCGTATTGGAAGGGTTACAAGGAAAGAGATACAAAGATTCAACGATAAGTTCACAAACACACTAGAGGTCTAACATAAAGAATTGTATGAAGGTGATTCTGTCAAACGAGGGGAAACTATACGTTAGCAAGCGTGAGTTGATTAGCAAATGTAATCCTAGAAAAACAAACATTATAATAAGACTGAAAACGGTTGGTAGAGAGTACGTTTCTGTAGAAAAAGCCCTTAGACTTGTCCCTGCTAATAATCTTATGTCTTCAAAACTACGAGACCTGAGACGTCGCTATATCTCAGACCGAGAAAGAGAGCTACCTGAGACTCCACAATAAATAACCATAGATTTAGTAGATTGTTTCATAAGGACTAATCTAAAATATCATCATATTGAACAACAAAACTCGCTTCATTCCCTGATCCGCTTTGTGTGTGCTTAAGTTTTATACCAACACTCATGCATTCTATGTCTTTGTATTTTGGGTCAACCTCTGACATTTTAACAGTCTTATTTAACTTATAGACTGTTAACTTACTTTGCACATCAATAAAAGGCAAAGAAGTGAAACCATTATAAGTGTGGATTAGTTTGTCATTTGTGGTTTTCTCTCCTTTAAAGATATATCTAAGGTAAAACACTATTGACTTGCTATTTACCACTAATGATAATCTGATTCAAAATGTTGAAGTATCAAGCGACGAATGTTGTAGACTCAAGACAACGATTTCCAAGGTGTATTATTAATTTATGGCGTTGTAACAAAGCCATAACTTGTGAATTGATCATGCGAAATTGTCTGAAACCATCTCTCATAATTGTAAACCATTTTGGAGATTTTTTAAAACAAAATTTTCAAAGGCATTCTTTCCTGACGTAATGTCGTTTAACAATCAAAAACTGTATTCATCGGTAGAAAAAGCTAGTGCTTTTAATAATTTTTTTACTTCAGTTTTTAACAGTAAGGATAATCGTTCAAATCTTGATAATTGTTTTGAATCACTTTTTCCTAAATCGTTAAGTTCTATTACTATCTCTGAAGAAGTGACAGTACTGTTTTCTACATGGCCAGAAACTTTAGATATTTCAAACCGCGCATGCTTGCAATAATTCGCCAAGATAACGGACAAATTCTAAGTTAAATAACATGGGTTGGGATATATAATTACATTTTACTTGTGTCTAGCTCCAGTTAAAACATTTGTCGCACTCTGTGTTAATTCGGCATAACGTCTAGTAAAACATAAAATTATTTTGATACCCCCTTTCAACCCGCATCTGCGTACATTTTTGCAGCGACTTCAGCGTCAAAATATCCAGCATTTACTACGCATCCGAACATAATTTTCACAACAACAAACATTTGACCACGACTACGTAGGCTTTCATGAATTTTTGGTGGGCATGCCTCACTTGCTTCGTCAACAAGGACATGTATACTGTTCGTAGGGCTTGTTTTCGAAGTAATCTGCTCTGTTTAACTGCGTACATTCTGCTCGAAATATCTCGAAATCCAGGGACATAAATTCGTCAATATACCAAAAATCGGCGCAAAACACGCAGTAAAGATGGATGCAACTTTGTTGAAACTCCGTTTCCCTTCCGAAAACACTGCCATGTTTAATATCAACATGGAGCTTTAAAACCGGGCCTTTTTCCTAGGGATAGAAGAGAGTAATGTGGATATAAAGTGAATTGTAATCCCTAAAAAACCCTAATCAACAACACTTTTATGGGTATTGGCCCGCTATAGCGCGGTGTAATTTGAATATTTAAATTATGTCGACAGAAATTCCAATTCTAAAAATATTTAATTTAAATAAGTTTAAACAAAGAATTTCTTTATCTACCAAGCTTTGTTTAAGTTATGCTAGAAAAGCCGGTGTGGCGATAGTAGCATTGCACTTACTGTTGGTATCCCACATGAGTACTTACGAAATTGGCATGATTTGAAACAAACTCGAAGTGAATGTGGTGGATTGGCTGAGTTTTCTTTTGTGGAGATTACAAATGCATTTATATCAAAGTATGGAGTACAATTGAAGAACATTCACAGACTCAACGAGCTTTTAAGACGAAGTTGTGGAGAAGTAAAGAGCAAATGTTCCAAACTCAATGGTCGTTGTAAAGTTGAATGGCTTGGTAAGGTCAAGCATATTTCAGTATACCATGACGAAGTAGTAAAGGTGGCTGAGATTCAAGATGGATAAAAACTAGCAAGTATGAAGGTGGAACTGTTAGATAATGAAAACGATAAACTGGACAGGAAGTGTAAGGAGCTGTGGGAAGCAATCGGAAAATTGGAGAATGAAAAGACTGGTATTTTACAGGAAAACAAGGAAATAAACAATTATTTGGAAAAGGTTGGAATTTATGCTAGTTTCAGCAACACAGGGAAAAACATATTGGAGCTCGGAAAAAGGCAAAAGGTTAGAAAGCTGAATGAGCTAAAGACATATGTTGAAAAAAGCTTGTGGTTGGCTGAAACATTTGCACTGAAACTGCAATCAGCAACATTTCATGACAGAAATGGGTCAAATTACATCCTGAACTATCAAACAATAGCTCAGAAGAAATGTTACCAAGAGCTACCTGAAAATGAAAAAAAAAACAAAATAAAAGAAATACTGCTGATAATGGATCAGTTTTGTATTGGAGAGGCGGCATACCATGAATTAACGATGACAGAGTCTGGAGAGAGTTTACCTCGGCCTTATTTAATCAAACAGTGCAAGGAGTCAATGCACTTGCAGTCATTGAACAGACACCCGGCCCATCCGAAGGTACCCAACTTAATTTCCATCATGCACTCTGCAATGAAATCCAGAAGCATGTAAGTTATTGTGAGCCAGTTTACATATCCATAGAATATATAAATGCATATTTAATTAATACTAAGTAGTTATTAATTGATCAATTTTCTCATATAGGTGGACAAGTGCATAAAAAATGGCCTAAATGTTCCACAGAGCACAGTTGCTGTAATAAGGTTCTCCAGTCATCCTGTGCAAAACTCTTTGCAGATGTAAACAAGATAGTTGAGTCTGGCAGTATGACATATGGCGAAAACAAAATACCTGTGAAGATGTTTGTTGGCGAAGATTACAAGGTTATTTGCATTATATTTTAAACTTTATTTTCTGTATTAAACTTGGTTAATGTGGTGAGTCACCTGGTGTTGGTTGGTTAAAAGGCCAGTGGATATTTCTAGAACCGACCCTCTTTATCATTAAGGTATTTGTTTTGAATTTATCTATGCTTTGTGATATAGTTCCTGTTGATGTTATTGGGCATGAGTCAGCCAATTCAGATTATGCCTGCATCTGGTGCAAAATCAAGAAGAGTGACTGGTACATACCTGTACAAATTGTGGGACATGTACATTTGTTATAACAAAATATTCTGTTTTTGTCATTGTTTTGTTGTTAAGTAACTGTGTTATACCTACCACGTATATTACTGTATATTATACAGGCATGACATCTCAAAGCAAGAGCATTTCTATTGGTCTGACAAAGACTTCGTCCGAACTCTTGCTAATGTACGAAACTGCTTTTTGAAGCATGAGATGTCCTGTGAGCGCCCTCCACTGCTCAATGTGGCCTTGGAAAACATTGTACTGGATAAACTTCACTTGATGCTTCGCATTACAGGTACTTGTTCCAGTTGGTCAAATGCTATCATTATTAAGAGCATTTTACATTTGAATAATTATATAATTATTCCTTTACAGACAAGCTAACTGAAAATTTGGTAGAGCAAGCATTGTTACGTGACCAGAAAGAAAACCTTAATAAGGCTTTGTGCATCCGACAACAACTGCATGTTGAAAATCTTGTGAAAACAAACTGTAGTTGCGGTGTTTCATTTTCAGTATGGGAAAAGAAAGATGCAAATAAGAGTGGAAGTGGGTTGCATGACTTTGCCAGTCTGATGGGGACAGACATAAAGATTCTTCTCGAGAAGCTGCCATCAAAATTGGAAGGTGTGATTAGTCCTGCAACAAGTGCTATTGTGATTGGGCTATGGAAGGTACAATTAAAATATTTTTATAATACAGTGTGTGATATATTTTGCAAAGTACATATTATGGGTCAGGGATGAATAGATAACTCTCATTAACATTTCATTAGGAGTTTAACCTTCTCTACAATAATTACATACAGAAGGAAGCCCTAACAGAAACTGAAATTACTACATACTTTTCAAGGGTACTGTATTTGTTATTTTCATATTGCTTCAGTCATCTTACCCGCATAATCAGACTCATAAGCATCTCATGTAATGCTCTCTTATATTTTTGTACCATGGTATAATGTTATTGCAAAAAGAAGTGTGGTATAAATTACATCACTCAGTCAAGTATCATATTTTTCGTATTAGGCCCAAACATGGGTTACACTATTCTTGTCACTTGGCTCACAGCTGCCTGGTTATGGAAAAGCAAATGTGACCCCCTACACTCATGCCATGATCATAATTCCTAACAATATAAAACAAAATACTGACACAATTTCTTAGTTGCTACACTATCAAACTACATTAGACATTTACGATAACTATAAGAGGTGAGATCTTATCAAATGCATCATACGTCCAGAATAAAATCGGCCATGTCATTCACAGAGAGAATTAAAGCAGCACTAATACTTATACTGCAGTGTCAGTAAAAACACTCCTATTGTCACGTACGATAAACAAATAATATTATATACAAATAGAAATACTTATGTTGTCGTGTATAACAAATTAAATATAACATACACACATTAAAAGAGGAACAGTTAAGTTTTCTGATGGTTCCCATGAGCAGCTGGAATACGGTCATCCTTTCCACTTAATGAGGTATTCGCAACCCTATTAAAAATAAAAGATAATTTCATCATTAATATAGTGAATATATCATTCACAATGAATAGAATAGTGGTCAACATTCTAAGAGGATAACTCACCTGCGATGTTTCCTTCGTTTAATAATTCGCTCAACCTCATAAAACTTTGAACAGCTTCTTTTTGGAACGGTGTCGTACAAAACGTCGGACGAAAACGAATTTAATTGCCGGTAGTCGATATTTGCACGACTTCGGCTGGCAGCCATTTTGATCATTAGCATACTGCTTTGCACTGGTTCAGCCGCTGTACAAAACGGGCGCATGACTGAATGAATTACAGGCCAGTATCCCTTCTTCCATTGATTTCTAAAGTTCTTGAGCGTGTGATCTTCTCCCAGGTTGTTTCTTTTGTGAGAAACTCTTTGAATGATTTTTAGCATGGCTTTTGTGTTAATAGATCATGTGTTACTTAGCTGTTACAAGTTCTGCATGATGTTGGTTCAGCTTTAGACTTTTGAAAGGAAATTGACTTAATATATTTAGATTTTGGTAAGGCTTTTAATTCTGTTCCTCATGGAAAACTCATCGGTAAGCCGCAGCGCTATGGTATATCTGGTTCAATACTCTGCTGGTTTGCTGGTTATCTCTCTGATCGCAAACAATGCGTTGATGTTGAGGGCGTCGGCTTGTCTTACCTAGCTGTCACATCAGGTGTTCCTCAAGGTAGTGTTATTGGTCCTTTATTGTTCATCTTGTATGTCAACGATCTTCCCGAAG
>JAOBAZ010268720.1:0-23134 GCA_026546875.1 Pteroeides caledonicum
ATTTCACAGTCCTTGGCTATGGTATAAGATGATAAATTTGTCTCTTCTATCTGCTCTTGTATATTATACAAACTGTAAGGAGCCACCTTAATATAAAATAGGCCCACTATACAGGATAGTCTTATCTCTTATCACTCATTATTGGTACTTAACAAAAAGCAATGCAGAATGTATTCAAAGGGTACTTATTTACTGGCAAACAGTATGCCTTGCATACTTTACATTTTCTGGTAAGTATGCAGTATTAATTGTGCTGCAATGCTTAACAATTTAGTTGATTTGATGCTCATATCCTGAACAGAATCACAAAAAACTGTGTGTAATGACATAAAATAGGCTACAGCTAGAGATGATGTGAAAGAATAATAAATTCTAATCTATGAGGTATGGAAAACAACTGCTTCATTTGTACAATATTATAATTACTATTACTTCTGTGCAAGAGTGGCAACCTTGGTAATTTTGTGCATTAATTTGTGTGTCAGGCACACATCACTGTGCCCTGAACATGTGACGGTCCAGGGCTCTTCATTCCAGAATGTGTTGACAGTTGGGTCTTCAAATAAAACACTTAGCAATGATTGCTTCCATATCATTTCATATTTCTACCAGCACCAGCAGTGGCATAGCCAGAAGGGAAGGGTGAAGGCCTCACTCCTGGAAAAATTTCTGGCCCTTTTAAATTGAAAAAAGTCCATGCATGCCTTATATTTTTTGCAATTGTGGCAAAAATTAATGAAAAAAGTATAATTTTTTGGGTGGTTCAGTATATTTGTTGTGGGACTACGTCGTGATAGAAGCATTTTGAATTTGAAGCTCCCTGGAAGGACACTTGACAAAATTCCACAAAATATTGGTGTTCATTCAGCATTTTGAAAACTTTGCATGCTAATTGAATATGTAGATAATTGTTTTTAAATACGTATACGTACTTACAAATGATGGTTTTAAAAAACGTTTGTCTTAGGTAGCAAGATAGGTAGACTTTCCGAAAGTCCTTATCAAAGCTCGCGCTTCTAGAGAGGTCGACTCGTGGTTAGTCTACTACAAGATGGCGAGATAAACATAAACTGCGACGCTGTACAAGGTTGTCGTTACATCACGGGGAAGGAATGGAGGAGTGCACTAATTCAATTCGCTATGAAGGCAATTAGCTTGGTTAGAAAACCCTATCCCTAACCCAAACCCTAACACAAAAGCTAACCCTAATCACAATTGCTAGTACTGAATGTACTGTTAGTAATGAATCCATTTCATTGCAGCCACTCTCCTCTGTCCTCCCTAGATGTAACCCCTTTCCACTCGCAGTCATAGGATTGTGAAAATACGTGTTTTTTACAGTATAATAAACAAAAAAAGCACATACCCTGGCTGAAAGAAAACTTAAAAACTTGACACGCGAGTCTAACGTCACAACCGAGCTTTTCTGGGAATCAATTTAGCGTTTTTAGAGACATATTATTGATAAAAATTACAACCAAATTGACGATACGGCCGCTTTGAAGCTCTCCTGCCTAATATTTAAATTTATTTCATTTAAAAATATCAAATATTATACTTACCAAACACTGTACTCGCTATTTCAACGTTGATATTCTGGAGTTCTAACATCAAGTCGAATTCATCTGGTTGCTCCGTCTTTGCCCTTTCGTAAAAACTTCCAGTGTAGTGTAGAATGACTGAAAATCTCGGATCATTACGTCGTACTTCTTCCAAGATTTGCTTAACGACACCCTCCCATGCTTGTAAAGCAGATGTTCGATCAACGGATTGGATTTTGATTTTTGTGTCGTAGAAGCGATTTAAAGAGGTGTTAAAATCCATGGCAAAAGCGAACGCGTCAGTCGCAGAAGGGCGAAAAGAAGAGTGAGTGACGAAATGTCTTGGAAATTTTTTTTGTGTGACCTGGCCTAGTGGGCCGTGACCGGCTGATCGACCGGATGTCTACATAGCACGTGTTACGTAACGCAATTCTATAGCATCCTGTTTAATACTAGTAATACCACGGGCAATAGGTGAATTGGACAATTGAAGCGTGTTAAATAAAGAAATAGAAACGGTGTTATACTTACTCATTTGTACGTCACAAAGATCTGAATGTCCGGCAAAATTTTTTTTTGTTTCGAGGTAAACTGCATGTTAATTATCAGAACGGCCAATGAACACGTTAAACTGCATAGAATATAGAGGGGACACGCCACACGTCTGAGTTACCCTTCTGTTTAATTTATTCCCTATTCTGTGATCGAAATGACCAACGAAGTTTCATGGGGCAACGTTTGGTGACACCAAAATTAATAAACAAACGGCAAACGTCGACTCAGCTACCAGAGATCGCCCCAGTAATGAAATATTTCCGCATGGACATTTTTTGACATTTAATACGATAAGCTGATACGGTACCTAATTGGTTTCTCAGTTCCAGGAACTGGTTCCCAGCCTATTGTATCAATTTACTTTCAGTTTCGACTGCCGTTCATGGTTGTCAATTGAAATTGTTTAAGATGTATTCGCTAGAAGTATGTATTTGATCCAAAAACAGTACTCTGTTTAAATGTAGGAAGCTTTGTTTAATTCAGGGCAGATTCTTGCATGGATAGAAGCGAAGTGGAGGGTAAAATCTCCACTAAGGAGAAACCGAACGAATCTTCGTCTGACAAAAACAGCTCAATTGTGAACGAGATTTCAAGCAGCAACACATCAGTTGGTCCAGACACAAGCCCTGGTGAATTAGCCCCAAGTTCTACTGGATCAACTAAATTTTTAGAAGGTAATTACTCTTTGTTTATGTTTATGTTTTGCGGTGGTCATATATTACGTAAACACTATACAATGACAAAGAAATACAGGGGAGTGGGATCCTTTGCGACAGTTTAAAAGAATACGTAATGACAGATCGACTAGTCGTCTTTATTTAAATAACTGCAATTGTGGCATTTTCTGAACCACCGGTAAATATATTAAAAATTACACTGTAGTGTAGGTTGCGTGATTTAGTGTTAGTAGATCAGAGCTGGTATATTGACAATACAGTACAGGTATAAACATGTCACCCGTAATTATATATGCAGTACCAGATATATAATAATTATATAGGCCTATTATACAGATCAAACAAAAAGATCAATACACATTGGACAGCCTAGGACAGAAAGCAGAATATAAGTAAATTACATTTTTAGGGATACTGTATCTTGGATTTTCTGCCACAATTTTATTTTCTGTATTGTTACCATTGTAATAAAGCAATCGCATAATAAATATCAAAGCCCAGCTGATAGCAAGTAAATGAATAGCCATCAGCTGGGCTTTGATATTTATTATGTGATTAAGGTTCCTGCCTGGCCAATCTATTGCTACAATTGTAATAAAGCACTTTAAATGTCAATCAAGTTATATCATTGGGTAATGACCAATTCAATAATTTTGCTGTGGGTGATGTGAAGTGTTATTGAAATTCAGTGAACAAGATAAGATTTTCCATGATCAGAAATGGCATGGATTACATATTTATAAACAATTCAAAAAGTTGAAATGGTTCTGCAAATCATTGCTGGTATACTGCTGTAAAAGCCATAATTATTAAAAACAGTAAAGAAGTAACACTAATGTTTAATTAATTTAAATGAACTTTCTTTCTTCTAAAACATTGTTGTTTCACATTCCCTTTCCTTATATTTAGTGAGATTTTACATGTGTTGTGAGAAATATTAACTATGAATGCTGTGCTAATATTGGTTGACCTACTGTATCGAATTTTACTTTGGCTAACACCAGGCAGTTTTACACTTTCGGAGGGAAAAACCCCTCAGGCAATTGGTTGACCAAATAGAATATAGGATAAGGGAATTTTTGAATTTATAGTAGAAAATGCATAAATTACATTGTATAAACACTATCATTTAAAAAATTCCTGCATTGACAAGTTGACAAGTAAATCAACATGTCATGTAGTGACTAGTTCTTCCACAAATAACATTATAGCTATAATAGGCAGCTAATTTCAACCCAGTGCATGTTACTAGGAGGTTCCACTTGACAATTAGTAAAATATCTGGTGCTATTCTTCTTTTCTTCTTTTTCATTTAACATCCGTATTTTCCTCTATGGGGTTGGATGGGCAATGAACCTTTGCCGCTGAACTCGGTCTTCTGCTAGATGTTCCTCCAATCTAAAATTCTCCATATTGTCCACAATGCACCTCTTCCAGCTCTTTTGGGGTCTTCCCACATGTCTCCTTCCAGGGACCTCCATCATCATAACTCTTTCTATAGTGCTCTCATCTCCTGCTCTCTTCACATGACCAGACCATCTCAATCTGTTCCTCCAAAGTCTGCTCCTTCTGTCTTCTAGCTTGCATCTTCTCAGTACCTCCTTATTTGGCACTCGGTCCCACCTTCTCACACCGGCTATGGATCTCAACATCTTCCTGTCTGTAGTCCTAATCATCCCCTCAAGCTTGTCTGTCAAAGACCATGTCTCTGAGCCATACAACAAGACAGGCCTGATTCATGCCTAAATACACTTTGGCTTTTTGGACCAATGGGATTCCACGGTTTAATACAAGGCTAGTAATTATCTCCTTCCCTTTCATCCAAACCACTGCGAACTGCAATCTCGATTCCTCCCTTACAATCCAACACATCTCCAAGATACTTGAAGGTGTCCACCTCCTCCAGTGTTCCTTTCTCAAGCTCTATACTATTGTTTTCCCTTTCCAGTCGCTAATGTCTCCTCTGCACCTTGGACAGACAAAGTTTCTCACTCCTGTCAGCCTTCACAATTTAGAGCACCTCCTGTGACACCAGTTATTGCATGTACCACAGACGATTGAGTTGCTTCCAACTCCCTTTCCACAACAACCACATGGGTATCTCCCACTCTCTACCTCTTGCTGGTTCTTATTTCCCGTAACCATCACTTTGGTCTTATCCATATTTATTTTCAAACCTCACCTTTTCATACTATTTCTCCATCTTACAAACATATCTGTAGCCTTCTCCTTCGACTCTCCAGTCAGCACCAGGTTGTTTCCGTATAACAACTCAAACAGTCCCTCTCCTCTATATTCCTTTGTGGCTTCCTTCATCACGGTGATGAACAGCAATGGGCTTAGCGCCGATCCATAATGTTCCCTTACACCTATTTCAAACTTGTCGGATCTGATCCAGCGACCATTTTCACCCAGGATGTGGTTTCATTGTAGAGTAACGTCACCATTTTAACTAATTTCTCAGGAATTCTCTGCCTTCTGAGAGCCCACAGTATCTGACCTTTCTAGGTACATGGTCAAATGCCTTCTCTAGGTCAACAAATATATGATAACTTTTCCCTTGTCTATATACCAAGTACTTCTCCTGCATTTGTTTGATGATAAATATTGCATCCATTGTTGACCTTCCAGTCATGAAACTATCAATCTACAAACATTTCCGTAGTTTCTTCTCCAGCATTTCATAAACCTTCATTGCATGCTCTAACAGTCTGATTCCTCTGTGCATTTTTCCACACAGGAAAGCTTCTCCTTTTCCCTTGTAAATAGGTGATGTCCAACTATCCTTCCAGTCATCTGGCAATTTTTCTTCCTCTCCTTCCTGGATATGGCCACCAACTCTACACATGCATCTCCTCTGGTCTTAATCAGGTCCACTGTTACTTGCAAGGGTCTGGCTGTCTTTCCATTCTTCATCTTATTCAGAGCATCCTTAACCTCTTCTATTTTTATTTCTTTAACAAGCCCTCTGTTTTGTCTACTTGTTCTGCTTCCCATTCGTTTTCTTCATTCAGTAGTTGTCTGAAATACTCCTGCCACCTTCTTAAGATGTTTTCTTCTTTTGTTTTTATTTCTCTGTCTTCTTTAATTAACTTACTTCTGACTACCTGCAGTAGCTCCTTTCTCTTTGTATGCATTGTTTATTTGGAAAACAATTTTTAAATCAATTTGACCTTTCACTGGACCTTTTCGAAAATACATAGTATTACATTATAATATATACCACTGACAGTATTCACAATTAGCCCAAATTTCATCATCTTACAAGAATATATGGTTTGTTTATGGTTTTGTTTTGTTAAACAAAATTATTGATAAAATTATATTTCTGAAAATGACCCAATTTGCCCCAGTGACCTTATGCAACCAGTACAACCCAAAAATGCAAACTATCTACATGTTCTAATACTTCAGATAAAAATTAATTCCAATCAACACAGAAATGTTACAACAAAACTATCCAACCCATATACCCTACCACTATAGTCCAGGTATAAGCCATCAGTAATGTTGAAAGGCAATAATAAAATCCAATGTGCAACAAATATAATCCAGATATATAGTCTGTTAGCTAGTATAAATATTTTAGTCTGTCTAATTTGTATTTTACAGTAGTACCTGTAGCAACAAGATTAATAATCTGGATTTGCACCCATTATAAATATTGGAAATTATAAACAAGTAATGTAATTGAAACATTGAGTGATCAAATAACCATTGTAAATAGTTCCAAGTATCGTAAAATGCGGATCATTTGTAGTGGCACCGTTGTATTAACCGCACTACTGTGCTTTTTTAAATTTTGGGGAAAAACATAATTAAACCACACCATTACACTGTATATAAATTGTTTTCACCACTCAAAAATAAAAACCATATCTTCACGCCGCTGTGTAATGTTCTGTTTATTATATTGTAGTAACTCAGAATAACGCAATGTGATTGGCGGAAAAACACCACGTGATCGATATCTTCACTAGTGAAGATATGGAAAATATATCACTGTGTATTTCTCAGTATCTCACTGTCTACCTTATAATAAACCACATTACGTACCCACCATAATTGTGAGTAATCATCAAAAACAGTAAAAGGTGTGGCGTCCAAATAGACTTATATATATTTTTTAAATAATTGTTACAAATATATATTCAAATATATCCAACAAAGGCGAATGTACCTCACGTCGTCCGAAAGATACGCTTTCGACGAAAAATCTTAGTGAAAATCGCATCCTTACACTTTGGAGAATTGAGCAGTAAACAAGTCTCTTGGGAAGCATGTTAGTCAAATTACTCCACAAACGCCGTTGCATACGCATAATTAGTTATCACAAAGGTGTTCAACTCACAACAAAACAACGAATATTTATCGTGAAAACTTGAAACAGAAAGTTTACAAAGAACTCGTTTTTGCTAGCGGTCGCCGCCCGCAACCTCGACGATCTGGTCAAACGTACAGAAAGAAAGGCGGTTAGACAGCGACTACCTGACCGTCCCATAGCTTGATTTTTTCGTTTAGTCGTAGACTTGTGGAATAGTTTGCTGCACTGAATCATTCAAGCATACTCATCTTGTTTATAACAAAAGAAGCATGCTCGAATGTTTCAGTGCAACGACCGTGGTTAAAGTTTAGGCCTGGTTTTCATATATCGCAATTGTTCGAAATCATTGAACTCTTCAATGATTTTGAACAATGGGAAGAACAATACATCACCGATGATCGCCGACAAATTGCGATGTATGATAACCACGCCTTACGACTAAAAACCCACGTGTATGATGGGAAAATCACAGTTGTGTCAAAAAGCTTTATTTTAATTATTTACATTTTAATCGTAGACGCAAATACGTTAAACTTAAAGTTAAGCGCCCACACCTTCGACATGACCACCGTCTTTATCGATGCACAAGTGACATCGCTGTACCATTTCCTGGACTGCTCTCCCTACCATTGCTGGATTATTTTGCAAAGCAGGAACTTCGTCACGATAGCGGTTTTTAGTAAATCGTTAGGATCAAGCGGCGGACGGGAATAGACCTTGTTCATTAGGTAGCCCCAAAGAAAGAAGTCGCAAGGGGTAAGGTCTGGGGATCGCGGTGGTCATTCCACTTCATGGTAAAGGGCAATGACATGGTGACCAAACAGTTCTCTGAGACGATCGCGGACTGCAACTAAACGATGTGCCGGTTTTGTTGACTACAGTTGACGTCAAAGTTGAATACGGGCGGTTGTCCTGCAACAGCATACTCTCGAACGTTTTGTGTCTTCACTTGTCCGTTCATGGCAAAACCAGCTTCATCGCCAACAACGAATAACCGTAGGAACTCTTCATTTCGTCTGCAGCGGTCAACCAACCATCGCGCAAACTGCAAACGCCGAGCACAGTCACTAGGAGGTAGTTGGTGTCTGAGATGCATGCAGTAAGGCTGCATATTGAGGTCTAACCTTGTTATCAGGTTAAACGTGGCATGTGGCAGGCAAACACCATTCCTTCTTGAGCTTGTACCAGTTGGATGATCAGCTAGTCGCTCAATGTTGGCTTGTGATCTACCGGTGCGCCTTCTGCCAGAATTTCCCTTGTTTCGGTTTAGTGTTGTTCCATACTGAGAAAACTTCTGTACGTTTGACCAGATGGTCGAGGTTGCGGGCGGTGGGCGCTCGGAGAACGTTGTCTGAAATTCTCCCGAGTTCTTTGTAAACTTTCGGTTTCAAGGAACGTTTTTACGATAAATATTCGTTGTTCTTTGGTGAGCTGAACCATCTCTGTGATAACTAATTATGCGTATGCAACGGCGTTTGTTGAGTAATTTGACTAACATGATTCTAGACTTGTGTTTACTGCTCAATTCTCCGAAGTGAAAGAATGCGATTTTCACTAAGATTTTTCGTCGAAAGCGTATTCGCTCATTTTTCGTCTATTTTGTAAGAGCCATGTGTCATTCGACAGTCAAAAGCCTCATCTTTCTTACGCTAGTCCACAAAGTAAGTTTGGCAGAATAACGTGCCAAAGATGGATTCGGTTTTTTTTGAGCCACCCTGTGTTTGATCTACACTACGACCTACTTTAAGGTAACTAATATTAGGGAACTTAAACACGACGGCAACGCTATGGCGGCGGTAGTCGATATAATAGAGTTCTTAAGATGGAACAAAGGAAATGAATAATTTGAACTCCCACGGGAGTTTCAGGCGCCGTCTTCGGTCTGTTTATAACGTTAAACTGAGCATTTTTACGTCTTCTACGCAACAACGACATCTCAAGCCGCAACAAGCAATACTTCAAAGTGGCTATCGAGAACTTATTCCAATTATAAAGATTCTCAAATAAACCCTTCAAACTGTGTTAAACTTTATACAACGGATAATACAGGGCAATCTTTTTCTCGTCATTATTTGAAGGAATTTGCTTTTGCCTTTGACGCTGCGTTGCCGCTCTACAGGGTGAGTCAAAAACAACTGATGCCTTTCATATTCAAATTTGCCGCGAACTTAAGACTGGCCTAATTTGACAATTCCCTTGTGTCCAGCAGAACGTAGTTAATTATGCGAAAGCATTTAAAGCAATTTAAATTATTCAACGTGACGCGTGGGCTATAAAAACAATTTGATAAGCTGTTTATACTTATTTACAGAAATTGTAATCAAACAAATGTTCACAAGCTATGCGCCATGTCCTTCAACATGACCGCCGTTAATTTCTGGACAAACAGTTGTTCTCCTGCGCATTTCACGAAGCACTCTTTGAATCATTTCAGGCCGGTGCCGTAATCTGTTGAATTCGTCGATGATTCTCTGCCGGAGCTCCTGGATATTTCGGGTGGTCTGGAAAAAACTTTATCTGTGAGCAAGCCCCACATAAAAAAATTGCAGGACGTAAGGTCTGGCGAGCGAGGTGGCCACTCCACATTATGGCCTAAACCGACGACACGATTCTCACCGAATGTTTCGTTGAGTGCATTGTAATGCAAAGTCGATGTTCAGGAGCACCGTCTTGCGCCCACCAGCCACAAGCCCCAAAACCTTCCTTCCCAATACTGGTTGTTGAAATGACTTGCCAGTTGTGGGAAAACAGAGTTGTTCAGCACATGAAGATAAGCGCGGCCATCAACATTTCCATCAAAAAAAATAGTGTCCCAAGACCAAGCCGTTACCACAGACTCCTGCCCAGACAGTAAGTTTTGCACGTTGTGTCAATCTGTCAAAGTTGAATGCCGGAGGGTTTCCTCTCGGTGCCCGTGCCGTACATGCATGCGGTAAGGATGCCAGCGCAATTCCAGTCTTGTTATTCTGTTGAACGTCGTTTGCGAAACTGCGATGGGATTTCGACGAGAACTCACATGCGGGTTTTCTCAAACAGCTCTCTTACTGCCGCAGTGTTTTCCTCACTTCTTTCTGTTCGTCTCCTGCCTGAATTGCCCTTGTTGCGGTTGAGGCTTGTTCCTGTGTTTGATATTTCCTAACGTTATACATAATCGTATTTCGCAAAGGAGGATTCCGATCAGGAAATCTTTCTCTGAAGGCATTTTGCACTTCTCTCACACTTTGTGTGCGGATTAAATTTGTTACAACAAATACTCGTTGTTCAGTGGTCCTTTGAACCATTTTGTGTTACCACCAAGTGAAATGCTGACTAATACGAAGTCGAGTTCCATGCAAATTTCTACAGTTTTATTATCTCTCGCACGATTAGGATGCGTTTTAACTCCAAAAGGGAGAAGGAGTTATGTTCTAGATTAATTAATGATTCACTTTAGGCAACTTCTGTCAAATTACAGCCGCTATGCGGCAAATTTGAATATGAAAGGCATCAGTTTTTTTTTTACTCACCCTGTACATACTTAAGCTCCCTCTATGCACTGCTTAACACGAACTGTAAAATCTCTGGGGAGTTTCTCAGTTCAGTTATATTAATAATCTCATGTTGTTGTCTTATGTTGTGAAACTGCTGTCCACTGCAGTGCATCCGTAACGCGAGAAGCAACTTCACTTGTTGGAGGGTTCACTTTTGTTCAAACGAAATGAACTTAATTCCAAACGAAATAGCTGTCGCGTTTCGATGAACTTGCAGTTCGTGATTTGTGCATGCAATTTTTAGAGCAAAAAGTTTAACACTGAACAAAATACATTTTATTGAATAGAACATTTTAACAAGCAATGGTTTCAACAATCTTGTCACACAAATAAAAACTGAAATCAGGCAACCGTATACATAATAAATACATGGATATCCGGGCGATATATCTACCAGTTTGTCTTCTACAATTGCTCATGCAACCAGTGACCAAGCTAAATTACAATAAATTATAAATGGATAGATTAGGGTGTAACAGAGAGGTATGTTAGTTTTTGGTGATAAATAGAAGCGACATCTATATAGCTGATGTATTGCTTCCAAGTAAGATGTTCATCTATATACACTCACAAGAATTGGACAACTGTTTATCGTAACGAAGAGAAAAATTACTGCTTAATACTACTATTGGATTTGAAAATAATGTAGTTAGTTTTTTTAATATTGACTAAGAGCTTATTACATTTCATCCAGACATCTAAATTTTTCAACTTATCATTCATCATAGACTCTAGATAATCTGGGTCGAAGTGAGAATAGAAAAAGCAATACAATATGCAAAGATCAAAGACTCTGTCAGTTCGGATGCATTTGGAAGGTCATTAATTTACAATATGAAGAACAAAGGACCTAAAATAGACCCTTGAAAAACACCGCATTTTATTACTTATTCCGAAGGGCAGGTCTGATTAAATCGAACGAATTGTTTTCGATTTACGAAGTACAGGTAGCTTTTGATCCACTTCAGGGCCACACCATAGACACGGTAATTCTCCAACTTTCCCAACAAAATTTCATGACCTATCGTATAAAAAGCTTTAGAAAGATTTAAAAAGACGCCCGCAGTTTTCTCATTTCGATCGATGGCCGATATAATTTTATTTACTAGGTGGATTTAAGCAAATGGAGTCGAGAGATTTTTTCGAAAATCTATCTATGTATTCTATAAGGCGATTATACATAATTTTTTCCAAAAATTTTTGATTCGTACTTCGCTGATTGATTTGTACTTGACAAAGATTGATTCCGTAGCTCATTTGTTCTAGCAATCCAAAGGTCGAGGGTTCGAATTTTGTCCGCAGCAAGTCAGTTTTTACGGTTTGTTCGTTTGGTAACATCTCACTCTCGAGTTTCACGATTTCATATAGTACGGACTTAAGAAGGTAAAGTTATTCAAAGTTCCATGATAAAGAATATGCATATGTGTGATGTAAAGATATGTCATGGCCAACGTTTGTTCAAAGAAAACAACAGACTGTAAATCATTGTTTTTGTCAACTAACAATAATTTTTGGTTACTGTACATTTTTCATACTTTGTTATAGTTTTAGCTTCATCAGAAGTGACTATGGTCAAATGTACTGGTTGTGGATTTGAATTAGATGCCAAAAAGGACAACTTTTGTTCTAAATGTGGAACAAAAATAAACAAAGCTGGCATCCAAAAACTTCCAGGTAAAGATTTGGCGTAATATATATGCATTTATGTATTATACTTATAATTCGGAATGTTGATAAAATTATTGTCATTCGCGCTATGTATTGTTCACTTTGAAAGAATTATGTTTTTTTTAAAGGGGACGTCCAGGAAAGAAACTAAAATTTGAGATGTTGTTTATTATGATAAAAAAAACAGGCTTACAATTTGTGAGTCAAAAATAATTAATAATAAAGGAATTATAGCGATTTTTCGTACACATTTCAGTGATGAAATCAAGTTTGCTTCGTCCTTAGTTTGCTTCGTCCTTATTTCGTTAATATTTCATACATGATTGAATATATTCAATCATGTATGAAATATTAACGACGATTTTGTGTTGTAATTAAAGTGACTTATCGTTGAACTTTTGCATACACGGATGTTCATGTCTTCACATAGTGTGTTTTCATATTGAATATCAACTCAAGTAGCAAAAAGGTAGTATTAAGTAAACTGCCGAATCGCAAATGTTTGACGTTCGACAAAACGTTTTTCAAAGCTTCACAACAAATGTGACTTTGTGTTTCATATCTCACACATACAGCCTAAACGTTTTGGATATCGATTAAAAGACTGGTTTGGAACCGTACTACTATTAGTTTTACCCTAAATATTTGAGCAGAGGGCAGGATAAACACGAAACTATGTGAAACGGAGACAACGAACAGCAAGATGATCATGATGGGCAAGCCGAAAGTGAAAATCGCTCGGAAAACCAACTTTGAAAAGCGGTATAAGCATAAATATATATGTAAATCCATTTTTTATAATTTTAAATACATTTATAACATTTGCCACCGATCCGAAATGAAATGCACCACACTGTTTGCAAGTGAGTGCATGGTTTCATTTTCTATAGCTATACATAATAGTAAGTCATGACACCGCAACTGAAACACTAACACACCACAACTGGATTCAACTCCAGAACTCAAGGTACTGTACTTTTAAAATGCATTATTAATTTCATCGGATGTAGTGTATAATTGTGGTTAATAATTTAGCTCCCAAAATTCGCATCCATATACATTAATTGTATATATGTTGTTGCTCTTAGAATATATCCCGTTTTGTATCATCTTTTGTTCATATTATGATTAGGCTTTGATTGAGTACTCGTAAATGTAGTACATATTGACCCAACTTAAATGAAGAGACCCAGGACTAGGAGCTGATTATAAGAAATAGGCCAGGCTAAGTGTAACTGTAAGTGTAATTACATACCAGTAATATACTGTAATATAACTATAAAATTTATAGGTTGAAATACTGGAACTTTGACATAATAAAGAGGACACTATTCAAAGGATAGTGTCGTTGTTAGATGTCATTACTGTTTTTAGATTCTTGAGTAACTCTTTTGCCATATATTTAGCATTATTAGCTACTAATAAAAAAATTTGGTTCTGGTTAAATACAATTACAGTTGTTGTACAAATATATAATTTTTTGCCAGAGGCGAAGTATGCCTGGCTGTCACTGGAATTGGTCTTTGTGAACATTCAAAACATTGGTGAAACTAAATTACTTTAAGTTACTTTATTTTCCGAAGGCTGTACAGAACCCATTTTTTGAAATATAAAATAATCCTAATATTAACAAATTAGTTCCCTTTTAACAGACACTAAAGTTTTGTTGTTAGTTTTATTTTAATTTTCCAGCCCAATTCAATCAACCATTTGTGATTGAGTTTATGTTCTGCCTCAAATTTGATACCAAGTTAACTGACAAGTTTATTTTCAGTATATTTCATTTAACCTGTACCTTTAAATGATGAACTAGATGCATCGTGCACATGACTCACTGGATCATAATTACCATAATGTGTATAGTTTTGTCATTATTATCATGTCAATGCTACTTAGTCATTAGTCTTGTTAATCTTGTTAGCCTGAAAATATAAAGTAAATATAATATCTTTTAGCAATCCCTATAACTTATTGTGAGTCTTAATTTATTCTTATGTAAACCAAAATGCAATTACCATTTTTTGATTAACAATTTTTTAATTCTGTTGTCATTTTCAACATTGTTTTATTTATTATCGAGAAAAGATTAATCTTCATTCTGTTGTAATATATACAATATCATATAAAACAGTGATTTCTATTTTCTAGCATATATATCTACTATGGGTACATGGTCGGATCCAGAAGTAGTGCACCTAGTTTGCATAACAAAACAAGTAGGTCAAAATGAAATTTTGATTGGTTATGCAGTGATATGCAAATTAGGTGCACTTGTGCTGGATCCGACCATGTGGTTGGTAAATTTAAATTACTGAATTTAACTTTATTTAAACTAAACAACAAATTTATTGAAATCAAGAACTACAAATAAAATAAGTTTCGAACTATTTTATGTTTAACAGTTTATTTCCACTTATCCAATCTCCATTTGTCGTCTATTGTATTACAGAGGACAGCAACAGTTTTATAATGCTTTGCATGTAATAATTGATCATTTAAAATTTAACTAATGGCTGAGTCATGATCGTTGTTTACCACCGCAATAAATACTAATAACTTGATATACTCATTTCATCTTCCTGTTTCTTTTTTCATAAGGCTACAAAGCCTGTTTTCGCTAAGTTCACTTGAGTATCATGAATGTTTCTACTTCGGTGTGACCATAGGTGAGTTCCTGCGCTACTGTTCCGTTGGGCAGTAAAGTCCCAATTGTGAATGACGCACTGTAATAGATAACTCAAACGTCGTCGAAGAATGTGCAAAAACAAGCTGAATTTTTTAACGGTTGTCGTGAGGCAAATTAGATTCCCTTTACATGTGATATTGGTGTGACATACCACTTTCATATTATCGTGTAAAGTAGCAGCTTTGTCGCTTTTTGTGGGAGAAAAAAGCGGATTGAGTAAAATTGGTTTGAATTCTTGGCCGGCCTAGATTAAACTGATTTTATTGAAAACTATCTATTTAAGATAATTAGACCTAGATATATCGAAAAGATATACTAGTATTAAATAATAAGCCTTGGTCAAAAAGAGGTAATCATTTTTGTCAATTTACTCTGGGCACAGGTACGTCACAAAATTTGTTCGCTGTCGGACGTTGCGGAAAGCATGGGTTCTAGCTGTCGCTATCATGGTTGATTTCTTGTTGGAAAAATGGCTATAATTCTTTATTAATCCTTATTTTTGACTCGAACAAACGATAAGCATTGTTTTTCATCGAAATAAACAACAGGTTTTAGGTTTTTGCTGGTGTTCCGCTTTTTAAAACACACAGACCAGATCTTAAGTAACGTCTTTGCACAGGAATATTAAATGAAGATCATAAAACGACGAATCTTGCTTCGTGATAAGTTGAATTCACTCACTGTCGGCAGGAATATAACTATGAGGTGCCTAATACACATTTCAATGTGTAATTATGTGAAAACACTACAAAACATAAGTAGCCCACTGAAAAATATTAATTGTTCTCCGCCGTATTGAAAGTAAAAAATGTGCGAGCATTTAAATGAGTGAAAGTTAACCTTTACGTGTATACGACTATTCCGCTCTTTGCCTTAGGTTAAACCTTGTTTATAGCAGTCTTCGCGAAACCCAAATCGCATTTTTTGCTTAAAATTTGCATTGGTATGTTTAAAAGGAGGTACACAGTGCGCATATGCATCTACGTTGAATTGTTCCCATAAAATCTCGATAAAAAGTTCAAAAGAACGATCCAGGTGCATTTTCGTGATCATTTGTCCATGGGCCACGGAACCACTTTTTCTAAAAGAGAAAAATGTGCCCCTTTTCTGAAATGAAAGTGCGCTATTTTCGTCTTATAGAAGTTCCCGTTTTTAAGGGATAAAATACATTTTAAAACGTTCATTTAGGCTGGCCGACCGACCTATTGGCAGAAGTAAAATATCGTTTGGGGCGAATTGGGGTAATACAAGCAAAGTATGGGCCCCAGTATTATAGAAATGTAAAATACAGTCGGTCGACATATTTCAAAATCGATTATTTCTTGGCTTTTGATTTTGATTGGTCATACGTATGCAGTGTAATAAACACATTCTTAAATACTATACACACCCTTTCCATACAATGTACATTACAAAAACAAGCGGTCCTTATGGTAAGTGCCCCCCACGTTCGAAGTACCTCCGCTTCCTCTGCACGTGTCTAATCGTTTTTGACCGAAAATGCTGAGGTCATTGTGGAATATCATGGGTAAACAATTTCCAAATCATTTCAATTGTCTGTTTCCCTTTGTATTTAATAAGTATTTGATCACAAAATGCACAAATTGGCCTAAACTCATACAATGACGTAACGAGTTCGATTACAATATTATTTAGCCTCCACACCTTGTACTTCAATACCTATGATCAATCATATAAAGGGAATGCTTTTCTAATTGTGTAATTTTTTCGAACCCTATGCTTGAATAACCACATGATGAAAGTGAGTGCTTCATAAATTATACCATTTAAAGGTTTTGTAACCAACTGTGTGTACATGTATTTACCAACAAAAACAGCTAACCAACCTATTCCCTTCAGGTCCTCAAGTTGACCTACTAGCACCCACATGGGTCTAGTACTCCAGACACAAGTATCTTAAACAACAAAACATCCTAACCATATTCCTGCTGTGCTGCACACAACGGTGGATAAACAAACATCGATTCTGTCAAGAAATTAGAAATTATAATTTCTCATGACCTGTTTTTTAGAAAATGGTTAAATACCAGGTTTAAAACGTGTTCTAGTTGAGTAAAAGCTCTTGGGGTTGTATTTAGGTCGTATTACTCTTAGTTTGATCTAAAAGATCGGGTAAATCTTCAGGGTCGTTTCCGACGGTTAGCTGTTGCGTTTAATTGTTGGGATAGTGTTCCAGTTAAAAGAAAAAAACTGGAGAAAAACTTGGGATGTGTTAACGTAGGAACGCACTAAAATCGGATAGGTCGAAAGAAGATCTGGGCCATGATCGTGGCAACCAGATGATCGTGACCCAATGTGATTTGTCGTGACTTAATTAAGGTAAGAGCCTTTAGATTGGCCTGCAAACGTAGTATCGGTTGAAATCAGGGCTTTGGTTTGGTATATCTTGTATGTCTTGGCATAGACTTAAAGTAAACAGGATGCCACCGTGGTGGACATAGGTATGATCGGCAACAGATTGTGGCGTAAAGGGGATCAGTTTTGCGAACGACGGGAATCACATCATATCTTATGATCTTGCCTGTTGTTATATGAGGTTAACAATCGAGACTTTCGGGGGCTTTAGTACAGCTTATCTTTTGAATCAACTTGTAAATTCAATGCAGATCCACTGCCTATTTTCATCTTTGAATTACAAACATTTGCCATCCTCTAAAAATTTTTGCGTTGAGATATGAACTGTCTGAAATTTTAAACTTTTGTGCACTATGTATTGTTTAGGTGAAACCATTATTGAGGTCCGGCATGAGGAACCACAGAAAATTATTCGTCTTGTGGAGAATGTGATGGTGGCTGAATCGAGTATTGGAGATACAAAGAAAAGTGTTAACCAAAATTCACTAATTAGCACTGTTCCATCAGACAATGTAGAGCAATCGTTATCACTCCATTTTAGGCAGGACGAACAAAACGTCCTGGGAAGTTGTATTAAAAATAACACTGAAATGCCTGTTGAACTTAAGCAGTATGGCGGTCAAAGTTCAAAAAAAGACTTTATTGAAGAAAATGGGTCGTCAGAACACAATGAATCGGGATTAAATCCGTCAAACCACGCAATTTGGGACCCACCTACCACAGGAAATATCGAGAGTGAAGGTGTTGAGGAAAAGAACGGTCACAGACCCTTCGCTGGGACAAAAGATGTTAAAAAGGACGAGCTTATTGTGGTGAAAGCTGCTGAACGACAAAATGATCCAGAATCAGCCGACACTGTAACCACAGAATCTATTAAAGGAAATCGTGGAACCGAAATTTTTGGTGATGGAGCGGGTCCTATTGGGTCGAAAGCCTGTGATGTAAGCTTCAACGGAACAACGCCACTTAAGGAAACAACAGATCTAAATGAAAAACTTGATTCTAACTCTTTAAAGAGTGCTAATAAGACACCAGACTCTATTGGAACACAAGGTCTTGCATCCAGTCCTAATGCAACAAAGGATCCTAGTAAAAGGACAGATTTTACGGGAGCAACCGCTACTGGTAGAGCGACGGGTTTCAGTGAAGCAAACGACACTGGTGATACAAGAGAAAGTTGTAAAACAACAGACGCTTGTAAAACAGCAGACACTGGTCAAACAACAAACACTGCTAAAACAGCAGACACTGGTGAAACAAGGGAAACTGGTAAAACAACAGACACTGATGAAACAACAGACACTAGTTCTGCAACAACAAGCACTGTTAAAACAGCAGAAACTGGTAAAACAACAGACACTGGTGAAACAACACACAAAGTGAAAATAGCAGACACTCCTGGAATAACACGCATTGCTGGAATAACAGACACTGGTAAAAGAACAGACACTGTTAAAACAGAAGCCACTGGTAAAAGAACAGACACTGGTAAAACAACAAACACTGTTAAAACAGCAGACACTGGTAAAATAACAGACCCTGGTAGAACAACGGATTCTGATGAAACAACCGGCACTGGTAAAACAATTAACACTTGTGAAACAACAAACACTGGTCAAAGAACAGAGACTGGTAAAACAACAAACACTGGTAAAACAACAGACTCTGATGAAACAACAGACACTGGTCAAAAAACAGACACTGTTAAAACATCAGATACTGGTGGAACAACAAACACTGTTAAAACAGCGGCCACTGGTAAAGTAACAGACACTGGTGGAACAACAGACATTGGTAAAATAACAGACACTGGTAGAACAGCGGACTCTGATAAAACAACCGGCACTAGTAAAACAATCAACACTTGTGAAACAGCAGACACAGGTGAAACAAAGGAAACTGGTAAAACAACAGACACTAGTTCTGGAACAACAGGCACTGTTAAAAGAGCAGAAACTGGTAAAACAAAAGACACTGGTGAAACAACACAGAATGTGAAAACAGCAGACACCTCTGGAATAACAGGCATTGCTGGAATAACAGACACTGGTAAAACAACAGCCACTGTTAAAACAGAAGCCACTGGTAAAAGAACAGACACTGGTGAAACAACAAACACTGTTAAAACAGCAGACACTGGTAAAATAACAGACACTGGTAGAATAACGAACACTGGTAAAACAGCAGGTCCTGATGAAACAACAGATACTGGTAAAACAACAGACACTGTTAAAACAGAAGCCACTGGTAAAAGAACAGACACTGGTAAAACAACAAACACTGTTAAAACAGCAGACACTGGTAAAATAACAGACCCTGGTAGAACAACGGATTCTGATGAAACAACCGGCACTGGTAAAACAATTAACACTTGTGAAACAACAAACACTGGTCAAAGAACAGAGACTGGTAAAACAACAAACACTGGTAAAACAACAGACTCTGATGAAACAACAGACACTGGTCAAAAAACAGACACTGTTAAAACATCAGATACTGGTGGAACAACAAACACTGTTAAAACAGCGGCCACTGGTAAAGTAACAGACACTGGTGGAACAACAGACATTGGTAAAATAACAGACACTGGTAGAACAGCGGACTCTGATAAAACAACCGGCACTAGTAAAACAATCAACACTTGTGAAACAACAGACACTGTTAAAACAGCAGACACAGGTGAAACAAAGGAAACTGGTAAAACAACAGACACTAGTGCTGGAACAACAGGCACTGTTAAAACAGCAGAAACTGGTAAAACAACAGACACTGGTGAAACAACAGACAGTGGTAAAATAACAGACACTGGGCAAACAACTGACAGTGGTAAAACAACAGACGTTGGTAAAGTTACAGGAACTAGTGGAAAAACAGACGATAAAGGAACAGCAGACCCTGTTAAAAATACAGCTTCTAGTGGAACAACAATTTCTGATGGAAGAACAAGTCCTAGGCGAACAGAATGCTCTGGTGGAACAACAGGCCTTAGTGGAACAACTGGCTTCACTGAAACAAACGGATCTGGTGAAACAACAGCTCTTTGTAAAACAAATTTATGCGAAGCACCAAAACGTCCAGCGTCAGATTCAAAGAAGCAGAAGACGCTACTAGAAAAAGCATCAGAGAACTCATCATCTAATGATGATAACGTAAGTGTTAGTAATTATTTATGTATATATTTGAAATGTTAAGAAATAATTGGTCCTCACTTATAGACATTTTGGGCAAATACAGTAAAAAATTAGGTACGATTTGATAACATTTTTGTGACAAAACCAAATTTGTCTCTATAAAATAGGTACTAGCCTCTTACTTACGTTTTATTTATTTGTTCTGGTATTTGACCTGTAATTAAATAAAAAATTAAATAAAAAAGAAAGGTAAAAAAGCATAAGGAAACTATTCTTTTCTTTTACGCTTTCTCAGCTTTATTTTTACTCCTTTAACACCAAGGCATGTCAAGAAAGTGTTCGAGAATACAGGAAACCTGATGTTGCAGACGATTATATGCCTGCCACGAAACCTAAAACGAAGAGTAAACATGTTGGGCAAGTGAATACAGGGTATATATACGTTGTGTGTATTTATTATATGGCAAGTGTTTCAAGACTGCTCAGGTTTAGCGGGAAGTTTTGAACTGCAAGGTACGCTGCTTGTTTATCAGTGAAGCTAGTGACAGTGTAGACGAATGCTAGAACAAAGCTATGTTTGGACACTGTTGTCATTTTTCTTGGCAGCCAATTACATTTTAAAGAACCAGTTTTTTCGGTCAGTACAGAAAGATATACCCCAGGTCGCGTTCTTTTTTCGCTGGTTTAGAAGTGTAGCCATTGGACAGTAGCCATAGCCATAGTCATAGCACATACGCAGTCATAGCCACTACCACTACCCACCAGCCGCGAGCCCTTTTTGTAGTCATATAGTCGTAGTCGATGGCATAGCCAAAAGCCATAGCCATAGCCATACTCGCTAGCTATAGCACAAGCTATAGTCATAGCCAAAGCCACTCGCCAGTATAGCCAGTTTAGACAGTATACCTACTAAAGCCACTAGCCATACCTAATACCCATAGCCATAGCCATAGCTATGGCGATAGGTACTGTAACCACTAGCAATAGCCAGTCACTATATAGCAACGGCTATAGCTTCGTCTCTAGTCATAACAACAGCCATACCCACAGCCACACTGAGCTGCAGCCGTAGCCGTAGCCATGTCGTAACTATAGATATAGCAATGCCACTAAAGCCATAGACAGTAGCCGTAACCATAGCTATAGATTTAGTCACTAGTTAGTAGAGTAACTACTAATAACAGGGGCAGCCACAGCCCCATAACTATACGTGTAGCAATAGCAGTAGCCACCGTCATAGCCACAGCCATAACCACAGCCACAGCCACAGCCACAGCCACAGCCACAGCCACAGCCACAGCCACAGCCACAGCCACAGCCATAGCCATAGCCATAGCCTATCATAACCATCTAACCTAACTATGGGAACGTGATTATTTTTGCAGAGAAAAGCCTACGAGTCGTTCACTTCCTGTGTTTGTTACCGTTGTTTTTCATATTGTCGCCGAATAACCGTAACCATAGCCATACCGTAACTATAGCTATAGCCCTAGTCGGTATAGTCACTAGAGTCACACAGCCATAGCGACAGCCATAGCCGTAGCCATAGCCATATTTATACTTTTAGCCATGACCATAATTCTAGTCATAATCATACAATATAACTATGGGAACATGTTTATTTTTGCAGACAAAGGCCTCCTACTCGTTCACAGGACGGATTTGTTACCGTTATTTTTCATGCTATATTGTCGCCGAAATTCATTAAGGAAGGATGCAGTATGCGTGTTTTTTTACGTGGAGAATCACCGCCTTTTTGTGGCTGGAAGAAAGAAACTATCGAATTGTCTACATCAAGGCAAGTATATTGTATGTACTGATTGTGGAGAACATTTTATTTGTTTCAAATTAAAGGCTTTCATCAAGGTATCAATTTTGACATTTACTTAGACAGGTTTAGCAGTGGCACATATAACGTTTTATATAACTGTTTATCGCCAGTGCTTGGACATTTCCTTTCACCAGAGAAAACTGACATCACGTCTTCGTTCTTCGTAACGCGAGTAGGTAATAACTACTTGTTGATCTATTGAAATATGTATGAAGGTTATTTCGGAAGCAGTAAATGCCTCTATTTTTTTTTAATTTTTTTATTTTTTTCTCAAGCGTTAACTGCGACGCGCTTTGTTTGGATCCAAGCCTGTGAACTATGCAAACGCAACGTGCGTTGATATGGACCAAGCTTTGACCAGTGTTCTCGTACAGTGTTTGTTAGGTGATGTTATAGCCAAGATCGTAACATTGAGTTATTTTCTTGCTGTGGATGTTCATAATGTATGCCTACGATCGATAGAATAGTCTCCTGTCTAGAGCGAATGCTGTGGCGGTGTGGGAGAGAGGCATTATGGCCGGGGCTCAGTTATGGAGGGGTCAAAGAGCCTTGCGAGTTTTGGTTAACGCAAGCCATAACCTGCCAAGTTGTCAAGGTGAATTACGGGCGCACGCTAGCGGCGCGGAGGACTACTGTCTAAGACATGAAGAACATGGGAAATGACCATGTTATGACTACGCTCGTGCTGCGCAGCGGCGCAGAAATTATTCTATGGTCAATTACAAATGTCTACAATCGCTTTAAGGTGGCTCCCTACAGTTATTTGTATAATATAACAAGAGCAGATAGAAGAGACAAATTTATCATCTTATACC